>BQNB010097760.1:0-20820 GCA_026074375.1 Tanacetum coccineum | reverse complement strand
AGCTTTTGATGTAAGTAAAAAGGTAAGTAAGTAAGTAACTCCCAATACCGTCTTCCACAGGTTATGGGTCCTAATACCGTCTTTCACAGTGTATGGGGGAGGTTGAGATGTAGACAGCCCTACCCCTATCAAAAGTAGAGAGGCTGTTTCCGGTTCTACCAAAGGTAGAAAAGGACCTCTGGCCTTGTATTTCAATATTTGATTGCCAGTATTGGAATGCTAAATCTTTAAAGTCTTTTATCTCTTTATGTTTTTGTAGAGTTTTGTATGAATTAGTATTGTTATTCATGTCATTAAAAGTTTCTGTTGTTAAGTATAATTAGTGCTGCTAGTTATACTTAATACTGCTGAGTTTCTACTGTTAGTTATACTTAATATTGTTAGGTATAATTAATACTGTGATTATTGTAAAAATTGTTATGGATTGTGTTTTCTTGGTTTTTGGACTAACATTTTGCAGAAAAAGCAAAGAAAAATGTTAGATTGGTGATGGAAAAGCTGGTTATTAGAGAAAATAAACAAAGAGTTTTGGTGAGAAAAAGAATTGAAAGAATTAGTGAGAATAAAAACAGAAAGAGAGTTGTGTGAAATAAAAACAGACAGAGTGATTTGGTGAGTAAAATAATTGAGAGAAGTGGTGAGTTAAAAAACAGAAAGAGAGTTGAATATATTAAAAACAGACAGAGTGTTTGGAATGGAATTGGAGTTAATGCTGGTGACTCAAAGTTAATACTGATAGTCATAAGCTTAGAACTGCTGGTGAAAGTTAATGCTGCTAGGCATATACTTACTACTGCTGTTGAAAGTTAATGCTGGCGGGCATAAACTTACTACTGTTGTTGAAAGTTAATGCTACCACGTATAACTTACTACTGCTGGTGACAAATAATGTTGTTGAGGGTGTTTTCATAAATACTTTGATTAAGGGTTTCAGTCACTCATTTAATCGATTTCATTCACTCATATACTCTCTAATCACAAACCCTAACTCAATTTTATCATTCATCATCCAAACCCAACACAAATGGCAGATCTAAAGTTTGCATATACTCACAATTTGGTCGCGTTTTTGTCTAAACCCGCAGAAAGTAAAGGGTTTGAGCAGATAGTGGATTTTCTGAATGCAAATCCTATAAGATATGCACTAACGATCAATCCCACTATATACATTTCGTGCATAGAACAGTTCTGGTCTACTATCAAAGCCAAAACAATGAGGAAGTTCAGTTACAAGCCCTAGTAGATGGGAAGAAGATTATTGTTACTGAAGCATCGGCTAGAAGTGACGTTCAACTGGATGATGAGGAAGGTATGGATTGTCAACCTAATGCCACCATCTTTGAACAACTTACATTAATGGGGTATAGGAAAATTTTACAAAGGCTTACTTTCTATAAGGCATTCTTTTCCCCACAATGGAAATTCCTTATTCATACTATTTTTCTATGCCTAAGTGCTAAGACTACTGCATGGAATGAATTTAGTAGCACTATAGCTTCTGCAATTATTTGTTTAGCTATAAACCAAAAGTTTAACTTTTCAAAGTATATTTTTGAAAGTATGGTGAAGAACTTGGAGAATGTGTCTGGGAAATTCTTAATGTATCCAAGGTTTGTACAAGTGTTCGTGAATCAACAACTTGATGGGCTGCCAAGTCACAAGAGAATTTATGAAGCCCCATCTCACACTAAGAAGATATTTTAGAATATGAGAAGGGTAGGAAAAGGCTTTTCTGGAAGGGAAACACCATTATTTCAAACAATGTTGGTACAAGATCAAGCTGACATGGGTGAAGGTTCAGTAATACCAACTGATCCCCATCACACACCTACCACTATTCAACCATCAACATCACAACCTCAAAGGAAACAAAGACCTAGGAAGCCAAAGAGAAAGGACATTGAGATACCTCAGTCTAGTGGTCCTATAGACAATGTTGCAGATGAGGCTGTCAATGAGGAGATGGATGACAGTTTGGAAAGGGCTACCACTACTGCTACTAGCTTAGATGCAGAGCAGGATAGGGGTAACATCAATAAGACCAAATCCAAGGAAACACCTAATGAACCAAGTTCCCTAGGAACTAGTTCAGGTGGTGGTCCTAGGCGTCAAGAAACCATAGGGGATACAATTGCTCAAACTAGGTCTGAGAATGTATCTAAACTTTCCAATGATCCACTGCTCGCAAGAGGTAACACACTTCGAAGTGGTGAGGATAGTCTGAAACTTGAGGAATTGATGGCATTGTGTACAACTTTACAACAGAGAGTTCTTGATTTAGAGACAATAAAGACCACTCAAGGAAATGAGATTGCTAGCTTGAGAAGGAGGGTCAAGAAACAAGAAAAAAAAGATAGGAAAAGAACTCATGGGCTTAAAAGATTATATAAAGTTGGTTTATCAAGAAGGGTTGAATCCTCTGAAGATGAAGGTTTGAGTCAAAAGGATGCATCTAAACAGGGGAGGATAGCTGATATTGATGCTGATGCAGGAATTACCTTGGCTAGTACTCATTTTGATGTTGATACAGATATGTTTGGAGTACATGACTTAGATGGTGATGAGGTGATTGTTTATAATGTAGATGTTGTTAAAACTGCTGAAGAAACAGTTAATGTTGCTGCTACAATAGTTAGTACTGCCAGTACAATTCTAGTTAGTGCTGCTACAATAACTGATGTTGATATTACTTTGGCTCAAGCACTGGCAGAGTTGAAGATGTAAAACCCAAGGCTGATAAGGTTGTGTTAGACGAACTGAGGCTAGGTAACCACAAACACTTACAACAACAACTGCTGCTATAACAATTACAACTGCTAGCATAAGATCCAAGGCTAAAGGGCTTTTTATTCATGAACAGGAGCAAGCACCTACATCAACAATTTCTTTAAAAGACAAGGGTAAAGAAATCATGGTAGAAGAACCTTTGAAGATGAAGAAGAAAGATCAAATCAATTTTGATGAACAAGAAGCTATAAGATTACAAGCTAAATTTGATGAGGAGGAAAGACTTGCAAGGGAAAAAGATGAAGCCAATGTTGCTTTAACTGAAGAATGTGATGATATTTAGGCTAAGATTGATGTTGATTATCAATTGGCTCAAAGACTCATGCTCAAGAGCAAGAAGAATTGTTTGTGACTAAAAGGCAGATTGTTTGTACTATTCTTGGAGAAAGAAGGAAACATTTGCATCTAGAGAGCAGAAGAGAAAAGGAACCAGACCTCCAACTAGAGCTCCCACAAAGGAGTATCATGTTGTACTTATTGAAAAACATAGAAGGATGGACGCCCAAAAGTTTGTAGAGCAAGTCCTTTGCCATTATTTAAGGTATTGTTTGACAAAGCTATAAAAAAGGGTAAACACTTAGTAGTACTAAGAGACTAAGTGGTGGAAAAGAGTTCCAAGAAAGCAGAAGAGGATGGAAGTGAGTTCCATGAATGCTGCAGCCAAAGATAGCCAGAAAGAGTTCAAAGAGAGCAGAGAAGAGTGGGACATTGAAAGCTCTAAGAAGCAGAAAGTGGAAGGAGACAATGAGTCTGAGAGCTTAAGCAAGATGTTTGGGAAATAGTTCCAGATGATGGAGTTGATGTAAAAAAGAGTGATGTACACCTTTATCTATAAATCTCTAACCATTTTTGTGGTGGTTGTGGGCAACACCCCCATTTTTTAACCTTTTAGCTGTGGATGCTAAGTTTGGGGTATTAAGTTCATGAATCAACAATCACCAATCCATAGAAAGACCATAAAGAGATGATTAGAAATTTTAGTTCTCATTTAATATAATCAGTAGTTTTATAAAACAGATGGTCCCAAATCTTTATGAAAAACGATAAAGTTTGAATGATAACAAGTTTGGAAGTCTCCTCATGTCTAATGCCACAACGTGCCATAGGATGTCAATCTAACTGAGGATAAACATGCTAAAAGGGTTAACATAAAGGTTGAGTGAAATTCATAGATTTAAAATATAATAGTTGAATACAAGTCATTATAGTGGTAATAATTGCATGCATTTACAATTATCATGGAAAACAGTATTATTGCCCTAAGCTCATGCAAACAAACATTAACTATAATTTAAGTTGTTACAAATTGTTTCCATATAGGTGCCTCTACGAAAAGATGTTATGGGAGCCTCTACCCAAAGATGTGGTGAGAGCCTCTACCCAAAGATGTTGTGGATGCCTCATGGCAAATTGAGGTAACTTGCCAAAGTTATCCTTTTTTTCTCAAATATAGTGTGTTTGGTTACCCCATGTACGGGTACACCAATGAGAGTTGTCACCCCCAATAGATCTATCCATAATATTCGCGTTCACTCGAAAGTGACTAATGGTTCACGATTAAGAAATATTGGCTATGAAGGCAAACTTAGGCAATAATATATCAGGATAGCATACAGTTGGAAAATACTTGTATTCATGGTTTATAGCATGTATCCCCCCATGGGATTTAGAGAACATGTAAATGTGGGACTATAAACTCACCTTGATAAGGTAGTTGATTGATTTGAAATTTAATTCAAATAGGAGTAAACAGCCTCGTCACGCAACCTGAGGTAATATGTCAAGTCTCAGCTTGATTGTTGATATTCCAAATTTTATTTCATAATGTTTAACGTAAATGTTAATTTGGTTCATTAATTTATGGAAATATCGTAACATTGTTTGGGCTATTATAATCCAGAGGTCATGTAGTAAACGTCTGAGGAGCTCGGACACTTTAAAAAACGTTAAATCCAGAAATCGTTCATAACGTAATTCCTCAAAATGAAACCCCTCACATGAAATTCCTTAGCTAACGTGTTACGTTTAGATTAAAAGTTATGAATTTATCTTTTTAAGTTTCTTCAAAAGTTATGTAGATGAATAAATTATGTTAAATATATACATAATTGTTTTATGTGTTTTGATTCGATAATGATAACGATAATAATGTGTCGTCTTTATATGATTAAGTCTTTATAATATTTAAATATATTTATATAATTAATATAAAAATGTATTTTTTATACCTTGAGAACATATATGAAAACTGACAATATATACCCTTGGTATATATTTATTTACAATTAACCCTTTACATATAATTTTATACTTTTTAATCCACTTCTTTTAGGTGTTGACATAAAAAAACAGACCCTGTAGTTTTAACTTTGTTATTTCATTTCAGCCCCTCTAGTTTATAAGTTTACAATATTTACAATATATACTTTGCTGAAATTCGATTTCATGTTCTAGTCCAAAAATCCATAATAGTTGGATTTTATCAAACTCGATGTATTGCAGGCTTATAGCTTGCTAAAATAAGTTAGAATAAGTTAACTTTTACGAGCTGGAGCTTATGAAAATGAGCTTATGAGCTTGTTAATCCAAAATGGAGTACGTTTGGGTTTATAATTATACCCGGATGGGTTTAAGCTTTAAGGGGTATTTCACTTGATCACAAGGATGTTATAAGTGCTTATATATGATCTAGAATAGCTTATATAATGAGTGATAGACTTACATAACTTAGAATGGGTTAAAAATGGTAGAATGAGTCGAAAACCTTAAGAGATGAACTTAGAGCTTCTTTTCCTTACCTGCTTCGAAATTAGTTTTGTTGCCTCTTCACTTAAATTTTACCATTGCTCAGCTAGAACATGATTGAGAGGATTTGAGTTTGAATGGTGAGTTTTGAATGCATGCATTGTATGGCAGACCTTTATATAGGTGGAAGGAGTGGTGCCCAAGGTTGTAAAGCTTAGAGACCAAGTTGTATAGCTTGGAATGGTGGCCAAGGCTGGTGGAGTGGTGGCCAAGATGTTGGAGTGGTGCCCAAGGGTGTTGATTGGGGCAAAAGAGTGATTATAGGTCGAGTTCATGGCTGTTTTTGGACAGCCAACATCGGTGCGGTAAAATGGTTGTCATTACAAAAACCGTAGTTCGATTTAAGCTCAAACTTGTGAGCATGGTTAGATATTTGAGTCCTTTACAACTTTTAGTTTTACATATTTAGGGGTCACTATACAAAAATTTAGAGATAACAGCCATTTACTACAGGTGTGCAGAATCTGCGCACCTTTGCCATTTCGGCTACAACCTAGTATTTTTACTTAATACCCAAAGTCTATTGATTTTTCCCAAATCCTATGTTTTATCAACCGATCAGATTCTAAAAACTATGAACTAGTTTAAGGGTGTAACGGGTTTGCTAGGGTTTTCGGGTTTAGGATTAGAGTTTTGGTTTTAGGGTTAGTGTAGCACTAGTTAAGGTTAGAGTTTAAGAGAAAAGTATGCATTGGAGGCTTGCAACATGAGCTTAAAAGGGTTGTACGAAACTTGAAGAAATTTGGAGGGAAAATGGGAAATTTGAATTCTATGCTATGTCGATTTGTACATTGTGCGTTAAAGAGTTGTACCATGGTTTAGGAGGGAAAGGATATTCAAATTATGATGCATTAGAAATTTGTACACATGCCTTGAAAGCATGTACCTTTGAATTGCATAAAAATATTACATATGATTAGGGTTTTGATTTAAATGTTAACGTTTAAGGTTTGTTTTATAAAAAACGTTATAAATGGTACGTTAAATAGATAACGTATTGATATTTGAACATATTTCTTGACATATTATAATGTTTATTTGACATAAACGTTGATGGGGTTGGTATTGGTAGTTGCGTGAGCTCGTTTACTTTGTTTATGTAAACTAGGTTACATAATGGATGGAATAAAAAAAATATTCATGTGAAAATGGTTGTACTTAATACAATAAGTAGATATTACATTGATGAAAATTCAGGGTTGTTACAGTCCCCCAACCTTAAAGCAATCTCGTCTAGAGATTTAGTTGGATGATAGAGTGATGTTTGGAGATAGATGTCCTTTGTTTCTGTAGTCCCTGGTCAAATGACCCATTTTGTTGCAAGTCTAACACTTGAGAGTACAGCATCCTATGTGATGTAGGGTGCATCTTGTACACAAAGGAAGGTTTCCAGAGTACCTTTTGTTTTTAGTATACCTTTTGTTCTCAGTTGGGGTGGTAGCATAAGCCCTGACAGTTTCTTGTCTTCTATTCTGTTGGTGGTGGTAATGGTTGTTATTGTTGTTGTTACGGTTATTTTGGTAGTTGTGTTGTTGCGATCATTGGGGTAGTTATTGTTGTTACGATTATTGGGGTAGTTGTTGTTGTCATTGTTGGTGGTGTTCCTTCTA
Organism: Tanacetum coccineum; assembly: GCA_026074375.1. Taxonomy (NCBI): domain Eukaryota; kingdom Viridiplantae; phylum Streptophyta; class Magnoliopsida; order Asterales; family Asteraceae; genus Tanacetum; species Tanacetum coccineum. The sequence continues at coordinate 13,618 of BQNB010097760.1, read as the reverse complement.
TCATCAAACTTTCGTTTGTGATCGTTGGTTCCTTGCACAAAACCATGCTTTAGCACCTGATTCAATAGCCTCTGGGCTATGTTGATGGCTTATTCCAAAGTTTGAGGCTTTGACGCAGTAACGGTTCCTTCAATGCTTTAGGGCAATCCCCCAATGAAAACTTCCATAAGTTTCTCATTATTTGGCACCATGTTTGGACATAAAGTTGCCAATTCTTGGAATCTTCTAGCATAAGTCTTGAGATCATTTCCTTTTACAACCAAGTTGTAAAATTCGTCCTCCATTTTCCTAACTTCAGTTCGAGGACAATACTTATTGGTCAAGAGCCTTTTTAATTCAGTCCAGGCGATCTTGTTGGCTTGCTCTATTCTAATAGGTTTAGCATAGGAATTCCACCAGGACAAGGCATCTTCGGTGAGAGTACCAGTAGCAAATTTCATTTTGCAGTCCTCGGTACGGTTGCTACGAGAAAATACTGATTCAGTTCGCTCAAACCAATAGATGAGACCAACAACTCCTTCCATACCATTGAAGTAGAAAGGTTGGCCACTCATAAACTCTTTGTAAGTACATTTTCTTGTAGTAGGAGTTTGTCTTGGCTCGGGGTTCCTATTTGTATTGTCAGTATTTGCCATGTTAGCAGCTTGTGCTTCTAGAGCAGCAGCAACACTGTCAGCAACTAGTTTTCGGATGGCAGCCTGAGTCATAGCTGGTGCTGCAGATGTTGATGTTCTTTTGGGAGGCATTATATCAATATATACAAGACAACATAGAATAAGAATCCAAAGTCACATCACAAGTTAAGGTATGAAAATTCTCATTATTATACAAAGACTTGTGATCATTCTTTGATATCACATTGCAGGATATAACGGAGAATTTTAGAATTAAAGACTTCCAGAGATAGACATGGAGATAATTGAATGAACAAATTTCAAACTGAAAGAAGTCTAGAGACTTATGATAATAATGAACCAAGAAAAGGAATTATTTGTACAAACGGATGAAAGAAAATTGTTCGTACGAATTCCATACACTTAAGCCCACACAATTGCAAATCGTTATTTACATCCAAAGGCGTCCCAATCCATGTAAATAAGAATTTAGAAATTTATGGTTCGGTGTTTTATAATTTCCTTATTCAAATGAAAAAGCATCCTAATTCATTTTAATAAGACGATTATAAATCATCCTATTCAAGCATTACCAGCACAAAACATGATATCAAAAAAAATGTTGTGGTATGATTTTCCAAAATCATAAGAAGTAACGAGAAGAATAATGAGACGTTAATCAATCGCGTTGATGTCCTTAAAACGACATGTTACGAGGTGAACATTTTGTTATCGTATTCCAATTAACCGACATGATTAAATGCGGTGGGTTACATGATGACTTATGCTACACATCCCGTGGTTGGATTCTAAACAAAAGCTATAATGATAACGATCTAGTCTAGTGGTCTAGTGGTCCTCCCTTGTGGTTCCTGAGTTTATGGATTGTATCCAAAAAGACTCTTCATATTTGATTGGTGGCGAACCTGGACATCCTCGATGAGTATCTCTAGAGTAGAAGTCATGACGCGAGCAAGAACAATCTCGTCATCATGCCTTATTTTCTCTCTCTAAAATCTAGAAATCTGGGTACGGGCTTCTTAAAGTTCGGTTTCTAGTTGGTCAAAATCTCGCTGTATGATTACTCGACCATTACCAAGACCTTCTATCTTATCTTCCATGTGTTCAAAGCGCTCAAGAGGGAGCTCATCTAAGTGATTCAGAATAGTTTTGATATGTTCCTCATGATGTGCATAAGACGTGTCTGGAGAGCCATGATAATTCTCTCCAATCTCAAATACTTGAGGTGGGGCCGAAGGATTAGTAGAGGTAGTTTATAGGAAACGGGCTCGTTTCTAAGGTGGCCGAATCTCTTTAGGAAGAAAGAAATATTGGGGATCAAACATTGGTGATAGTGGTAACACTAGAGATGAAGGCAAAACAGTTGATGGAGCAATAGGAACTTGTGGTAGTGGAATAGGCGAGTCATTACTAGTAGCATTATATGCTTGCATGACCTTCATATACGGATCATCGTGGAAAAGTGAGATGGCTAGTGAGGCCATATCTTTTGAATAAACGTCTCTTTTGGGTCATTTTCTATGATTATGATTGTTGTATCCATGAAGTAATACCCCAGATTAGCTTCCGCTGCTATATTGTAAAAATGGGGGTGTTACATTAACATCGGAATCAAATGAGACGATAATAGGGTGGTTGGATGTAGACATAACTGTGTAACAACCCAGTGGAAAATAACATAAGTTATTTATATAATAGTTAAGTATCTTTACATACTATTCAGGAAATGTAGTGGCACTAAAGACTTTCTTGAATGGAAAAAGTAGTTATAGTTTAGCTTTTAACCTTGTTCTCTATAACTGAGGCTCTTGATACCAATCTGTAACACCCCCTTATTTGACATATAGCAGCGAAAGCTAATTTGGGGTATTACTTCATGAATCAACAGTCATAATCATAGAAAACGACTCAAAAGAGACGTTTTGGAAAATTTAGTTATCATTCACTATTATTTCAGAGTTTTACAAAAGAGGTCCCAAAGTACATTAAAAACATAAAGTTAGAATGATAACAAGTTTGGACGTCCTCAAGTGCCATAGGTTGCTCAATTACCTGAGATACACATGCTAAAAGGGTCAACACAACGGATGAGTGAAATTCACAGGTTTGAAATGTAATAGTTGAATACAAGTCAATGTAACAGTAATAATTGCAACGAATACAATTATCATGGTAAACAATATTATATTATTACGCTCAGCTCATGACACCAGAAGGCAAAGATATATCAGGATAACATACATTTGGAAAACACTTGTATTCATGTGTATGATAGTACGTATCCCCCTTCGGTTTTATATCGAAGATATCTCAAAAGGAATTAAAGTGCGAGCTAAAAACTCACCTTGTAGTAAGGAAGTTGATTGATTTGACATTAATTCAAATGGAAATAAACAGCCTCGTCACGCAACCTGGGGTAATATGTCAAGTCTCAGTTCAATTGATTATATTCAAAAACATTATTTTCGTAAAGTTTAACGTAAATATTCGATTTGGTTTATTAACTTGTGAAATACTCGTAACACTTTTTCTTTGCTAACATAATCCAGAGGTCATAGTAGAAAAGTTTGATGGAGCTAGGACCTTAAATCATAAACTCCAGCAACTCATCAAAAACGTACTACTCCAAATGAAATCCCCTCACATGAAATCCCCTAGTAACTGATACAATGATAGATTAAATGATAAGGTTTTATCTTTTTAAGCTTCTTCAAAAGCTAGAGGATGATAAATTATGTATAACATGATTGTTCTATAGTGTTTCGATCGACGAATGATAATGACAAATGTGTCGGGCTTTAATAAAATCGAGTCATATAATATTTAAATATACTTTTATAATTAACATAAAAATATTACATTTTATACCCTTGAGAATATGAAAATGATAATATATACCCTTGGTATATATATATTTACTAATTTAACCCTTTACTTTAAATCTTTAAACATTTAACTCCTTAATTTTAAAGTATGGCAAAACAAACCCCTGAAGTTTAACTTTAGGATAATTACATTTTGGCTCGAAAGTTTAATAATTTCAAAAGGTACAATATATATCCCTATGCATGAAATATTTTGCGTTTTTAGTCCAAATTCCATAATCTTTGTATTTTTGAAATCCAAATTCATTTTGCAGCTTATAGCTTATTACTATAATCTAAAATAAGTAAGTTTTACGAGCTTGAAGCTTATGAAAATAGCTTATGAGCTTAAAAATCCAAAATGGGTTCGTTTGGTTTAGGAAAACCAAACTGTGAAGACTCGGGAATTCAAGGGCTTATACAAGAAGCTTATACATGATCTAATAGACCTTATTAAGGATCTAAAACAAGACAAGAGCTTATAGAACAAGGTGAAGACTTACAAAAGCTTGAATGGGTCGAAATTGATGAAATGGGTCGAACACTTTAAGTTATGAATCAAGGACTCCTTTGTTCTAAAATCTTTGTGCTTCTACTTAGCGTTAAACCTTCTTTTTTCTCTTCTATGGCATGGCTAGAACATGATTTTAAGGTGGTTTTGAGTTTAGATGGTGAGTTGTGATTGTATGCATGTATGCGTGTATATATAGTGTAAAGAAAATAGTGGTGCCTAAGTTTTCTTGGAGTGATGACCAAGTTAAATGATGGTGGCCAAGGTACTGTAGAGTAGTGACCAAGTAATAGCTAGGGTGACTAAGGAGGGCTATGAGGAAGCTTAAAGAGGTGTAAGGGGGGTGAGAGGGGATCGGTTTATTAGAATAAAGGGTGGCAAGGGTTCAACTGGTGTGCAAAGTTTTGTTTAAGTAGGTGATTCATGGAGGTGCTTGGGTGCTAGGGTGGTGACAAGGTGCTGAAGGTAACTAGTAAGGTGGTGAGTCATGGTGGAGTTACGGTGGTTGCTTGGTTGATACATCATTAATGGTCATGGTTGTTTTTGGACAGCCAACATCGGTCTCGATAAAATGGTTGTCATTTACAAACCGTAATTCGATTAAGCTCAAAAATAGTAAGCATGGTTAGATATTGAGTCCTCTACAAACTTTTAGTTTTACATTTAGGGTCACTCTACAAAATTTAGAATAACATCCAAATACTACAGTGTGCATGAATCTGCCACGCTTTGCCATTTCGGCTATAACTAATTCATCCGACATCGAATCGGGTCGAGTCAACCGAAAAAATAATCACAAGACATAGGGCTACAACCTAGTATTTTTACTTAATACCCAAAGCCTACTGATTTTTCCCAGATCCTATGTTTTATCAACGGATCAGATTCTGAAAACTATGAACTAGTTTAAGGGTGTAACGGGTTTGCTAGGGTTTTCGGGTTTAGGATTAGGGTTTAGATTTTAAGGTTAGTGTAGGAATAGTTAAGGTTAGGGTTTAAGAGAATAGTGTACATTGGAGGCTTGCAACATGAGCTTAAAAAGGTTGTACGAGACTAGAAGAAATTTGGAGGGAAAATGGCTAAATTTGAATATTGTGCATAACCGGATTATATATGAGCTCAAATGAGTTGTACTAGGGTTTAGGAGGGAATTATATATTCAAAAGTTATGCATTGTACACTTGTACACATGCCTTAAAATCTTGTACATTTATTTTGCATAAAAATATTACTTATAGTTAGGTTTTGATATAAGCGTTAACGTTTAATGTCTATTTTGTATTAAATGTTATGAAAGGTACATTAAATAGATAACGTATGATAAAATGGTGATTAAAACATACTGCTTGACATATTATAACGTTTACTTGACATAAACGTTGATGGGGTTGGTATTGGTAGTTGCGTGAGCTCGTTTACTTTGGTTATGTAAAGTATGTTACATAATGGATGGAATAAACAAATATTCTCGTGAAAATGGTTGTACTTAATACAATAAGTAGATATTACATTGATGAAAATTTAGGGTTGTTACAACTCACTACTCTCAAAACGTAGAGGTTGTTTAACATAAACTTCTTCTTTTATTTTACCCTTTAGGAATGCACTTTTGACATCCATTTGATAAACTTTTAAGTTCATGTATGTGGCAAAGTCAAAAAAGATCCTAATTGCTTCAAGTCTAGCAACAGGAGCAAAATTTTCATCATAGTCTATGCCTTCTTGCTGATTGTAGCCTTGAGCTACAAGTCTTGCCTTGTTTTTGATGACAATTCTAGTTTCATCTCTTTTGTTCCTGAATACCCATTTTGAGCCAATTATGGTCTTACCATAAGGTGCAGGAACTAATGTCCAGACTTTGTTTCTGGCAAATTGGTTTAGTTCATCTGGCATGGCGCCAAACCAACCAAGATGCTGTAGTGCTTCAGAGACATTTTTAGGTTCTTCTTCAGAGAGAAAATCTACAAAGAGACATTCATGAGCTGAATCAACACTAAGTTCTTTGGCCATGGCTCTTGTTAGCATCCCGACTCCTGGATCACCAATGATATTGACCAGCTCAATATGCTTGTCCTGAGACCATCTGTCTTGAGGAGCTAGAGTGACCATGGATGGAATGGATAATGAGGGATTCTGAATTGGAATTGTATTTTATAGTGAATTTTCCTCTACACTTAAAGAGGATAAGTTTTTAAGGATCTGAATGTATTTAGTGTTTAGGAGATTATCAATGATTTGTTCATCATTGGTGTGATTAGAATGTTCAGACTAATCATCATTTAAGATTTCATTAGTTTATGCAGTTTGGTCATTTTGATCATTGTGATCATTTTGATTAGGTGGATATATTTCTGATTCAGCAATGTTAATGTCGTCAACTAAGGGTTTTGAGAATTTGATAGCATTAGGGCTTTAATCAAATGTGATGTGATAGGTTTATTTAATTTGTTGTCTTCTTATGTTGAAGACTCTGATGGCCTTGGAAACTAGTGAGTATCCAAGAAGATAACCATCATTAGCTTTTTAATCAAACTTTCCTAAGTGATCTTTATGATTATGGATGAAAACTGGACATCCAAAGACATAAAGAAAGCTGATGTTTGGGATTCTCTTATGAAAGATCCCATAAGGAGTTTTGAGATCTCTTTTCATAATGGTGGATCTATTTTATGTGTAGCATGCAGTGGCTACAGCTTCAGTCTAGTATTGTTTTGAAAAGACTGATCCTGAGAGCATTATTCTTGCATCTTCTATGAGGGTTCTATTTTTCCTTTCAGCAACACCATTTTGTTAAGGTGTGTAGGGAGAGGAAAAGTTTTGAGAAATCCCTTTTTCATCACAAAAGTTAATAAGAATGCTATTCTTGAATTCAGTACCATTGTCAGTTCTGAGTTGTTTGACTTTGATGTCATTTTCATTTTCAACTCTTTTGATGAAGGACGCGATGGTTTCAGGTGCTTGACTTTTCTTCTTTAAGAAGTATACCCAGGTGTACCTTAAGTACTCATCAACAATGACAAGGGTGTACTTTTCATGGTTAATAGACCTAGGAGTTACAAGTTCAAATAAATCCATGTGAAGAAGATGAAGACATTTCTTGATAGAAGATGTCTGTTTTGTTTTGAAGCTGGCCTTATGATGCTTTTCCTTTTTACATGATGAACATGGTTTGTCCTTTGAGTAGACAAGTGAGGGAAGATCAATAACAAGATTTTGTTTTGCTAGTTTGTTGATTGTTTTGAAGTTTAGACGAGCAAGTCTTTTATGCCAAAGCTAGTTGAGATTTTTAGAAGCTTTAGCAAAGAAGCAAGATTCTTGAGCAGAAGATGTCATGTCAAGAACATATACATCTCTTACTCAAGGAGCAATCATAATAATTTCCTTGTTAGAGTTGAAGATTGTTCATCTTTTCTCATCAAACAGAAAAATATATTTAGCATCACAGAGTTGACTGATGCTAATTAAATTGTATTTAAGGCCACATTTTCAAAATGATACTCTTTGTGAAAACTATTTCCATTACATTTGTGGGCCATAACCTTCAGTTGTGATGTAGTGTCTTGTTCTAATCACACTCTGTTGGTCCTTGAGTTGTTCTATATTTTGTAAGGTAATTCTTGGCACTAGTCATACGAATTAAGTATCCACTATCCAGTACAAATGGGCTTCCTGATGTCATATTGCACAAATAGTTTTAGAATGGTTAGTTTTGCTTAGAAACCCACCTTTTAGTGGGAGCCGTGGATTTGTTAGCATTTGATGATTTAGTTCTAGTTGATTTTAGAGCTTCAGCCTTTTTGGCTTGAAGTGCTTCACCTCTTTTAAACCATTTAATATCATAGTGATCAGTTGTGGTATGAGTTGAGCTACCATAAGCTTCATATCTTTTGAATGCATGTTGAGGATTTCTTTGATTGTATCCACTCTTTTCTTGAGAGTGGGTTATCTAATTTTTTATTTTTTCATTTTTCTTGTTATTCCGTTTAACCATTTATGTCATGGTCATAACTTCCACATAATCCACATATAGGATAGTATAAACACTCATTAGATAAACGATCTATACATCCACCCAGACTTTTGAGATGCCGAGACATGTTCATGGTGGAAATGTATTCAGCATGATCACAGGTTTGTGATCAGTTCTCTCATTATTTTACAAAACAAGACTATATAACAATTCTCAGAGAGATGATTGTTTAAGCCACATAGATCACAACTTCTTTTGAATTGTGTTTTGTATTTGTTTTGAAGGGCATTTTGTAGAACCTGTTGTGGTGATTATTTTTGGAGTAGATTGACTGTATTCTTGCTTAATTGTAATTTAGTATACTTTGTAATTTTATAATGATTAGTCGTTAAGTTCTTTCATTACAATAGCCAAAGGAGGTCATCTTTAATTTTCACACTCTTTAGTTTACCAAGGAGCTGAGTTAACTTTTAAAGCTGAAGAGCTTTTGTTATCCTTAATAGGAGTTGAGGGTGGTTCATTTATTATGACACCTTTTAAAGTTTCAACTTTAAATGTGGATTTTGACCTTAAAATTGATTTGATAGTCTTTGGTCCAGAAAAAATAAAAAAAAAAATAGGATTCAGCCTCCATCCAACTTCTTTAGTGGAGGAAGAGGGGTGTTACAGACTGAAGATTCATTCGCTGAATCATAATTAGTTACTAAAGAGTCAGTGACAGTAACTGAAGGATCAGTTGTGTTTCTTTGTGACTCAGCTGGGAGAATCCTACCAGTATCATGATTTGGCAGAATAAAACCTTTAGCTTTAGATAACCAGGGTCTTTCAACACCAAGTATGGACACTTTGACTGTCTTTTAGCTGCAGATTTTACAAAGACTGGTCTTTTGTCGCCGGAGGTGGATGGTATCTTTAGTGAGTTGATCAACTACTAGGATTCTCTTCTTTTGAGAGGGGATTTGTTCACTGATACACTAATTTACTTTGTTAGAACCGTTAAGCTATGTTTTAGTGATTGTTGTTAGCTCTTTCAGTTCTGTTCTTAAGTTTTTATTCTCTTTGAGAATCTCAGTGTTTATATGTTGCATGATAAGAAAATCAAGTTTTTCTTATTTTAATACTAAAAGCTGTTTTTTGCGTGCATTCAGTTCATGAACAAGATCTCTATGTTTTGACAAAAGATTATTTCTTTGTTCTTCAACATAGTTTAGATCAATACACAAATAATCTAGATAGGTTTCTCTATCATCATTATCTTCCATTTCAAGAAGAATGTGTACCTTTCTCATGGAGATTTTCACCCATTCACCATTTTAGGACTTACTTGATCGATAGCATCATTGATGACAACCGTGACTTGAGCAGGTTAATCAAACCTTTAGAGTTGACTAAAGTATTTATATGTGTTATAATTATGAGCTAATGTGATCTTAAATGTGTATTTTGATTGTCAATCTGAGTGCGTGTTCATCTGTATTGTGATTAAGTTGTGGGTTTAGTAGCTATTTCATTTCGTTCACATTTTGTGACTATGGAAATGATAGCATGATGGTATGCATTATCGTGTTATTTGGAGAATAATTGTAAGGGATAGTTCTAAGCTCGAAAGTACAAGTCTTTAACGTCTTTAACCACAAACAAAGATCAAATCTGATTTTTTGCTTGGTATATTTTTTTTTCGAACAACAAAAAAATAAGCCACGAAATTTAATGATTTTAGCCACAAATCAAACACGAATCCACCCTTGAAGCTCTGATGCCAATTGTAGGAACCCGATTAACACTTCAAAACATATAATCGATCACGAATTTGAACTAGAAATGAGATGAGGAATTAAGTTGTTTTTAGAGAGAGAAAGAAGAGAGAGATAGATGAGAGAATTTTAGGAAATGAAAAAGATATTATTTAGATATTTTGAACAACTAACTTTTCCAAGTGGAAAAGTTCCTTATATGCCCCGACACTTAAAAGTGACGCGCGGGATATTTAACTAGGACCCGGGCTCGAGTTTTGCTTGGGATTAAACCCGAAACATATACAATATTAGATTATCTATCGAGCCCAATTCTCGATATTATCCTAGTACAACATTAACTATGAAGAAAACTCATTTCACACAAAAGAAATAAACTAGAGAGAGAAAGTAGAGAGAGAAAGGAAAAGGGAAAAATGGGATGGTTGATTGAACTATGTGGGAAAATTACAAAGAGAACCAACACCCTCTCCATGTGTGGAGAGGGTATTTATACTTACATGAGGTGGACATGGGCCTTGGTTACATGGGCTTTCCATGGACCTTGGACTAGTTACCTATGTAAGTTTCCAAATATTACTTGACGAGCTATCTTCCGATATCTATGAAGTGACCGAGACTTTTCTAGGAATTTCGTATTCCTAACAATCTCCCCCTAAGGGAGGTCACTTCATGTTACAAAAACTTAAACCTATCATACTATGAAGGTCTTCATTCTTGTGCTCGCAGACTTCTTTCTTTTTCTTGTCTTGTGAATATGATGTAGTGATATTTGACTTTAGGCTTGAGCTTGTTCCTTTATCTTGATTTGTATGATAGAATGTGATCTTGAGCATCTTGAGATCATCAACCGTAATCTCGTCGCTATCTTAATGAATCTTGCCATCTTGTGTAACTTGTGACTTCTGGACTGACATGCTCATACCTTTCTTGATTTGTTGACTTGAAAAGCTTTAATGTTGCATCTTTCTTGAAATTCTTTAACTTTAACACTTCGTCACTTCGAGAAAGACGTTCGGTATCAGAGTGACGAAAACTTCTTTGAAATTCTTTGACTTTAATACTTCGTCACTTCAAGAAAGACGTACGGTATCAGAGTAGCGGAAGTCTTGAAACATGTACTTGAGCTTTCATGATGTCTTTATGTTTGTCGGTCGGGTATGAGCATGTGGCTATGGATCTTGTGAGTCAGCGGGAAACAGGTACCTTCACCACCATCTTTAAGTTTCCTGTAATAAAACAGTTAGCAATAAAGCGGGGGGACGAATATAGCTTTGTCATTCGCCCGTGTTTGGTTAGAGTAACCTTCGAATCTATGAGGTTCGACCTGTGATCAGGTAGATTCAATTTAAGAAGAATCTCCTTGACAGGATTTCCAGCTGAAGTATAGAATCTTTCTAACACATGTGCATTAGATTCATCAAACTCAGCATGTTCTCATTATCGAAACGTCTCAAAGCAAACAGCACGATAAGAGTGAACCAGCGAGTTACTATCTCACCGATTGAAAATAGAAAATTGATTTGAAAAATCAATCGGTGTATCACTTGCAAAAGTGCTTTTTGTGACACACCGAGAGTGTTAATCATTTCAAAAATTCATTAACAACCGTTGATCCATTTCCTGGACCAAGTTTGATTCTTATAGAATCGCATCATCGTTTCTTTCCAGATAAGTTTGATTCGTATAGAATCGCACAAGTCACCTACCATGAGCTTGTTTGATGTTGGCTCAAGCAGGATTTCCATCTTCATTGTGAATGAAATCACTCGGATGTTCTGGCAAAATCATAAGGATAATGCGTAGGACTCTTAATATATATCTTGTTATTCACATTTTGTGACTTAGCAAGCATAATTTAACAAGTGTCCTGATGAGATTTATGGATGATCTCTTTTGGCTCTAGACTCAATAGTGCACTTTGATTTTAGTGATCAGAGGCTGGAGCAGACTGCCACCTTTTCAATATCAACTAACTCGGAGTGAGAAAGTTGATAGAAATGCGTGTAATCTCCGTGAGAAATGAAACAAGAGTCTTTTGAGAGACCTTGAGTGGCTAGGGAGGGTTGTGTATAGCGTCACTGGGTCCATGAAAATCTTCAATGCCAGACAACACCTTAGTGTTTCCGACAGTTTATGTATTGACCCGGTTTCTGCCTAAGTGTATGAAAGGCTTCTTTCTTTACACCATTTATCTTTACATTTCTTTTTCATTCTTCAACCCCTTCAATGCTTACCGAGACTTCATAACTAACACCTTGTTGGGTTTGTTCCAATGTTAGCTCCATCTCAGTCGGCATTATTCCCTTTTCTCACTGTTTCTCCTTTTATCATACCTAAGGACTTCTACACTAACTAGTGGATATCCCTGGGTAGATCCCTCTGGTTCTGGATGGATCATGGGATGTGAATACCTATGCCTAACCACCTTATATCTCCATAAATTTAAGAACATGGCCAGTCTTTTAGGTATTTCATCACAATCCTTCCAAAAACATTGAAAATTTCAATCAAAGTCTTTGATATAAATATCAAAAGATTTACACTTTGAAAGTTTTTCATCATCACTAAAAGCTCCCCCTTAACATGTGCATCGTAATCGTAGTATATGCTAAGTGTGGAGTTCATTGAATCCATTTTATATGATCACGTCTCGATACAAGTTAGATTCAGTTTAATCATATTTTCTCTCCTTATCCAAAATGTTAATCCCTTGATATTTTAGATATCAATTGATTAAACATCCAGGGACAAAATGTTACAGAATAACTTATAGGAACATTTTAATGCTCCCCCTTAAATTATGAGGGATATGATATAGTGTCGAGTACGGAATTGTTGAAAGATTTTTTGAATTTTGTGAAAAATTCTTGAAAAATCATCGTACTCGAACACTACATAAGCCTAAGTCTTTATACTTCTTATATACATATTCACATGTTTATTATATACGAAGATTTGACCTGAATGATGAGAACATCATATGATGAAATCATATGGTCCTTTGTAGCCGTCGTAGGTCTCCTTCGTACAATCTCCCACCAACGAACTTTTCCAAGCTCCTCATTAACCTTCTTTCTTTCAAGAGGTTGTCAATCTGATCTTTCTCTGTCCAAGCACTCTTCAGCGTTGCTTCAACTTTCTTTCCAAGTTATGAAAGTCTTTGCATCAAACTTCGAGGATAGAACAGATTCAGATACATATGTAACTTGAGCTTGTGTGGTTGGTGTTGATGTTGTCTTAGCTTCCCCCTAAACCATCAATCCTTTCTTGAGTAGATTAGAACTTTCTTGCAAACCGCATCAAGCAGTCTTGATGTATAAAGCCCAGATATCCGAAGTACACAAATAACTCGAAACCGCAACACCAAAGTCAATTAAGTCCCGGATGTCCGTATTTCTCCTTACATGATAGTGATGATATAAATTGTAACACCAAAGTTAACTAAGTCCCGGATGTCACAAGTATTCCCTCTAAATAGTTGAAATGATAACACATAAGCCAACTAAGTCCCAAATGTATACATTTCTTCCTGCAGGATACTAACTATTTAAAGGAATCATCATACCTATGTGTACCTCTTTTATCAAATATTTCTACTTCTTTTAAGAATAAAAATATTTCTACTTCTTTTAAGAATAAGCTTAGGGATTGACCGTTTGAGGAAGCATTAATTGAATCAAAAAGAACTTTTCCCACGTTTTCAATAATTATACTCTCAACACTTCCCCCTGGGGACTCAAATGATGCATACTGACTAATGACGAGATGTCTCTTCCACCAGTGCACCCGAAAGATTTAAAACGGCCTAAAATCAAAAGAAGCTAACCTCAAAAGACAAAAGAAGCTAACATCAAAAGAAGGCCAAGGACACTATCAAGTAT
>BQNB010097759.1:7389-25315 GCA_026074375.1 Tanacetum coccineum | reverse complement strand
GAAAGGATAAAAGATTTGATCACATTTAAACAAGATTAACCAAGTTGAATGATTAAAGATTTAGAGAGATTTAGTGAGATCTGAAGAGAGAAAGAACTAAAAAAAATCGTGCAAAAGGGTTATGAAAATAGTTGGAGGTGGCCCACTATTTATAAGAGCTGAAAAACAGCCTATCAGGAAACGGCGGTCCCAGATATATTAGGGGGCCGCCGGCATTTAAGGGGGCCGCCGGCCTATTTAAGGGGCCGCCCCGACAGACGCTCCTGTTTTTGTCTTTTTGTGGTGACAAACTTGTTTGGTGAAAGTGATACTTGTTTTGGGGAAAAAATGGCTAGATTTGAATTTTGAAATAATTACTACATAAAACATTTCTTTATAATTAAAAAATAATTTGTCTAATTAATTTTTGAGAAATTGTTTTGTTACATTTATAAAAATCCGATGTTTAAGACAAAAACTTATTTATTTGATCATTCTACAGGTTTAATGTTGTTTGTACATACCTTATGTGATTTACGTCGGGTGCAAAAAAATGTCAGTGTTGAAGTAGACTTGAGACGTCGAGAGATGTATTGATGTAGACTTGAGACATCTTGAGATGTAGATGCATGTATGCATTGATGATTTGTGATTACGAGTAACTAGCGCACTTTACGTTACGTATTACAAGTCACATGTTTGTCATCACCAAAACATAAAGAGATCGTATAGATTAAATATTGTAATATTTGCACTAACACAAAATACGGTACGGGTAAATAAGATGAATCTGGATGGTTATTGGGCTAGGCTAACAAATAGGATCTTGTACTAAGCCAAGTGAAGAGATGATATCCTACACAATTGAAGGTAAATCGTTAATCTTATCGTAGGGATGGACCCCACGATTAGACTCCGGCGTGAGAGTAAGTATTCATGTATGTCAAAGAATGTCAGAGAATGTGTGTGTGAAATGTGGTCAAAAATCATACCTTGTGGGGTGTCAGAGTACCCCTTTTTATAGGTAAGCCCAAGTGTTAGGTTTTCCTAATATTTCGCTTATATATATTAGTGGGCCGAAGTGGGCCCCTTGTCTGGAAAGGGTCCGCGGTAATCGTGTCTTGCAGACGTGGATCTCTTTTCGCGGATGTAACTTGGTCCGCGGAAGGTCCGTTACGTCCGCCTTGCTCCTTCCGGGCCGTGCCAGTACAGGACTGGGCTTAGTTCTGGCCCGTCATACTTTGTAGTTACGTTATTTGCTTAGTTAGGCCTGGGGCCCATTGTGATAATACGGTTCAGGCCCAAAGGCCTGGTAAACCTATTATACGTCATCAAGTCCCCTAGTCTAGTATGTCTATTGCACGTAACTTTGTAGTGTGCAGTAGATATTACTAGACTTAGGTTCCGATACTGTAATTTATCTTGCCTCTTCCGCGTGTTCTAGTTTCTCCGCGATGTTTCTTTTCTTTGGTTATGTGGGGTGTGGGTGACGTGGCCTCTTCGTGGCCTTTCGTGTTCTGACTGATTTGACTGCTCGGTCAATTTTACTCAACTATCATTACTATTTTTACTTAAGATCCTGACCATTGACTCGAAGGTCATGGCCACGTGTAATCATCTAAGAATACCGTGAATTTAATATACCGAAAGTATAAATACCTGACTTGGGTTCACTGTTTTCTTTTTTCATCTTCTCAAACTTCAATCGCCATTGTTAAAAATTCTTCAAGCTCTCTAACTGTACCCTTTGTGCCCTTCTTCGAAGAACTTTAGGCTTTTAGGTTAGGCCCAAATCCTTGCTTACTTTTTATCATGGGTAGTATTACGGATATAAAGTCGGTTCTTACTATGAAAGCTCTTGAGATTTTTTGCAAAACGTTTCATATTCCCAATGAGGTCCATCCAGAATTGCCCAGCCTTAACCAAACAATTCATGAAATGCCTACTAGCAAGATAGGTGTATATACTAGATTCTTTGAGTATGCCAATTTTCGATTACCTCTTTCCATTTTTCTTGTTAACGTGCTTAAACACTATCGTATCCACATATCCCAACTATCCGTCATTGCAGCAGCCAAAGTCTCTCATTTTGATATCCTGTGCCATGTTCATGGCTTTGAGCCAACGGTCGGGCTATTTCGCTGCTTTTATGTGAACTCCATAAATAAAGGTTGGATGTCATTCAGTAAGCGTCAGGGTAATGACGTCGTTTGTTACACCAAACCCCTAGATTCATTAAAAGGCTGGAATGATCATTTCTTTTAGGTCGATGCATTTGCTTGTCCTGCCTTTTTTCTGTGGCATACTGCTAAAAGTGTGTCGAGGGACCCTGTCCCAAAGTCATCTGAATTTAACACAGAGCATTATGCCATCCTTATTGCATATCTAGCTCCATTCCATAAGTATCTGGAACCATTCCTTTGTTTAATAGGAATGAGTCACCATTATACCCTGGATGAGAATACTTATCCTGAGTTTATGCATGAAAATGCTGAGGGTAGGTGTTTATTATTATGTCTTATTTATGCTTTTCCTTTTGATCATGTTTTCTGACCATCTATATGTTTTTTTGTTTTTTGTGTAGAAATGGATTTGTTCTCCTTTATTCGAACTGCCGATCCTACATAGGTGAGGATTGGTGAGAGGCAGTGTGCAGAAGATGAACCAAAGCTGCTGGATACCATTGTTGGACGTGTTGTTCCACTGCTACCAATTGCCCCTGCTCGTGCTAAAAGCAAGCTGGAAGCAAGTGTGGACAAGCTTTTTGATGAGGGTGGCAGTGGTAACCAAGTGGAGCAGGGTGATTCCGCAAGCGATGACGGTGGGCCAAGCGTTAATATTCAGCCGGTTACTGAGACCACTAATACTGTTGCCGAAATTGTGATTCCATTACAGCCAAGGCGTCCACAGAAAAGGAAAACCATTACTGCTAATGCTGGTGGACCTTTGCATCCTCCCAAGAAATTAAGGGAGGATCCGGGAACCCCGAGCGGGGCCTCCGTGGGTGGCAAGTCTAGGTCTGCGGTTCATCGATTACTTGCTGAAGCTATGCAGAATGCTGAGGTTAGGGGTGAGCCCATTCCTACTTTGCCTTTTGTGACCTCCTCTATGTCCGCCACACCGGAGCATGAGGGTGGAGATCACACCGACTCCGTAGTTGGGACTAACCTTTAGACCGTTGGCCTTCCTCCAAGGTTAGTTATTTCTTTAGACTCTTCTCATCATTCCAGTGCTAATGTTGCGAAAGCTGAAGTTGATTATTTTGCCAGGCCTTCCGTTCTGTTGATGACAGTGGCTACTACCGTTACCTCCACAGTTGATCCTACTACAACTGTTAAAGAAAAACTTGTTGAATCCTCTATTTTTGGTGGTGGTTCCTCTTCAGCTGGTGGAGATGATCACACCATAGGTGGCTTTTCTGACCTCACTAGTAGTGACTTCATTGTTAGTGGTATCTGTACTATCATAAGCCCTAATACGGATCTTCAGAAGGTGTACGTACCCCAGTAAAGCATAACCAATAGTTCTCCCCTAGATGACGGTCGTGTTTGTCATGAAATGGTGGATGAGTTTGCTCCTCCTAAATTCTTTGCGTTGATTCGTGGAATGGAGCACGACTAACTTTTCACTAAGTTTAATATGGGGGGCTGCTCACCAAATGTCTCTCAGTGCTGAAGTGAGGATGCGTGCTGAGTATAATATTAGAGAAAGAAGGAGATTAAAGTCTGTTATGGAGGAGAGAGATTCATTGCTGAAAGCCAGGGATGAAGAAATTAGGAATCTCAAGGCACAGTTGCTGCTGAAGGAAGCAGAGGCTGCGAAGGCCATTCGCCTTCGTGCTGAAGCCTCTAAGTTTGAAGCCGTTGAGAAATCCCTTCAAAACGAAGTGAAAACCTTAAAAGAGCATAATGCCATCCTGGAGAAGGATAAAAGTGAACTAGATATGAAGGTGGTTGATCTTGCAGCTTCAGTTAAGGTTAGGGAGCAGGAAGTTGCTGATTTGGATGCTCAGGTTATTTCTGTTAAGTCTTAGAGTGACGACCTTGCGGATCAGGTACGTTCCTTTGCACTTAAGCTTTTTCCCCCTTTTTTTGCATCTTTATTTTTTATATGTATATTTATGCTTCTTGCACAATTGCAGGTGCATGAGCTGGAGACTTCCTCTGCCGGACCTCAGGAAAAGGTCACGGCATATAAGAATTGTATTGATCAACTTGAGAAATTCCAAGATGATAGGATGAAGAAGGTGAATGATAAGTTTGACAAGGTGTACACTGATTTTGTTGAGATGTCCCTTCACTTGGAGGAGAGGTTCTATCCCCACCTTCGTACCACCATTGCCGGTCACCGATGGCTCCTTACCCATGACATAGAACTTGTTATTGCCAAATGTATAAATTCTCTTGAATTTTTATCTGCTCTTGGAGTGGCTATTGGTAAGGCCGTTGAGAAGGGCATGCAGGATGGGTTATCTGCCGGAATCACCCCTGGTAAGGAGGGTAGAGTTTTAACGGATGTTGATGCATATAATCCTTCTGTGGAAGATGATTGTGTCTCTGCTTTGCAAAAACTTCAACATGTTAATTTCTCCTTGCTTACGGAGTTGAGATCCAACAAGGATGCTAGCGTTGAAGTTTTGATGAACATTCTTCGTCTAGATGATGCTCTTGCTGAAAATTGGGTTTGAGTGAGTTGCAACCCCATGTTGACCAGTTAATGGTCCCCATTCATCATTCTCCAGACCAAACTGTTGTTGGTGCTTCCGCTCTCTCTCTTGCCTTGGACATTTCTAACATCCGTGTCAAAAAGATTAGGGAGAACATTGCTGACTACAGATCAACCTTCTGTAATGTTTTTGTTCCCCTAGCTGAACCCTTCTCTGTTATGGTTTTAATAGGCACAGAAGGCACCTCTGAGGCTTCTCCTAAGGCTACCATGGTCATGTCCACGACCTTTGCTTCTGCCAGCTCCATTCCTCCCATTTCTACAGATGATTATAAGGTTACGCATGCGGATGATCAAGAAGGTGTAGGTGCGGATGCGGATCCTTTTCCCAATGTCGATGATGCAAATTTGAATATACCTTAGTGATTTGTTAGGATGTCTAGCCTTGGTTATATGTGACCCTTTTTTGTTAAGGCCCCTTCTATGTAAACAACATTTCTAAGTGTTTATATTTGTTAAGTGTTTTTATCTTCTAGGTGCCGCGGCCATCTATGACCTTTTTGCTATGCGGCAACTTACACTTGTATAATTTTGATGTCTTAGTGCTTAGCTATGACTTTGCTATTGTTTTAATATGATGATATGTTTATTTTAATAGTCATTGTTTGAATATTTATGGGTTATTCTCCCTATACTGGGTTTGCAATACCTTTTATTATATTTAAGTGAATTTTGAGGTTACTCATCCTTTTTTTATACGGAATAACATTGATTAGGTCATACCCTATTGCGTGCGCATTTTAATCACATAAAAAGAATAACTTTTCAAAGTAAGGAATAAGGAATTTAAAGGAAAGTTTGTGAAGGTAGCTAGGCTTCACTTTTATTGAAATTTTAAAAGACATTACAATGCATAAATAAGGTAAATTAAAATGCATTACCCCCACTGTGGAGTCCGCATGGGTGAGTTGCTTACATTTTGTGAACATAACACTTCTTGAGGTTGATGACATTCCAAGTCCACGGAAGTTGCCTTCCGTCACGGTCTCTTAACTTATATGCTCCATTTCCATGTGCTTCTGTTACCTCGTATGGCCCTTCCTACTTGGGGCCTAGATTACTTGTATCTTCTGCACGGCTTGCCTCGTTGTTACGGTAAACGAGGTCTCCCGGTCTAAATTTCATACTTTGGACTTTGGAGTTGTAATACCTTTCTAATTTTGCTTTACTCTTTGCTTCTCGTATTGCTGCTTGTTCTCTCCGTTCTTCCAATAGGTTGAGGTTGATTGCTAGGGCTTCATTGTTTTGTACTAGGTCCACTTCTACTGTCCTTAGTGTGGGCATGCCAATTTCTGCTAGGATGACTGCTTCCATTCCGTATGTTAGTGAAAATGGAGTGTCTTCGTTGCTAGACTTTATCATAGTGCGGTGTGCCCATAAAACATGAGGAAGCTCTTTTATCCAGTTCTTGCTCCTTTCATCCAACCTTGCCTTTATCCCTTCTCCGAGACTGCGGTTTGCTCTTTCCACTAGGCCATTAGTTTGCGAATGTTTAACAGAAGCAAAATGTTGGCGGATGCACAGTTTTTCGCACCAATCCTTGAATGGATCATCTCGAAACTGTTTTCCATTGTCTGAGATAATCTCTATGGGGAGTCCGAATCTGCAGACAATGTTGTCCCACACAAATTTTTTGATTTGATTGCCAGTGATGGTTGCGACTGGTTTTGCTTCAATCCACTTTGTGAAGTAGTCTACGGCTACTATCAAGAACTTGACCTTCCTTGGCCCTTCCGAAAAAGGTCCAGCTATGTCAATTCCCCATTTGTAAAATGGCCATGGAGATGCGATTGGGGTTAACTTTTGTTGTGGATTCCTTGGGATGGGTTTATGAACTTGACAGTCTTGCCATGCTCTTATTAATGTCCTTGCGTCTTTATGCATTATAGGCCAATAATAACTAGTCCGCAAGGCTTTTGCCATGACAGATCGTGTACATGCATGCATGCTACAAGATCCCTTATGTATCTCTATTAGAACATAGTTGGATTGAAGTGGCCCTACGCACCTTAGCCATGGTCCAAGAAAATATTTCTTGTAAAGTGTCCTATCAATTACGGTGAACCGCCATGACTTGCGTCTTATTGCCTTTGCTTTTTGCATGTCCACTGGCAGGGTTCCCTTTTCGAGGTATTTGAAAATAGAAGTCATCCAGGTATCTCCTTTCTCTTCCACCACTGCCAATATCTCCACTTCACCTATGGACTTTTCTTTTAATTCCTCAACCAACACTTGCTTACTTAAGTTCACGAAGCTTGTAGAAGCTATTTTGATTAGTGCATCAGCTTTTTTGTTTTCACTTCTAGGGACTTGTCTGATTGAGAATGTCTTGAAGCTGTTTGTAAGTGTTCTTACTTTTTCCAGGTAACGGATCATGTCCGCCTCTTTTGCAACATACGCTCCATTCACTTGATTGGCTACTAGACGCGAATCCACGTTTGCTTGGAGATTTTTAACACCCATTTTTCTCGCTATCCTTAGTCTAGCAATCAAAGCTTCATACTTTGCTTTGTTGTTTGTTGCTCAAACCTAAATCTTAAAGCATAAGTGAACTCCATCCCTTCTAGGTTTGTGAGTATCAGCCTTGCTCAGGAACCATCTGTGCAGGTGGATCCGTCCGTAAACAGGATCCATGGTTCGGGGAGTTCTTCTTCCATTTACATCAGAGTATCCGAAGAGTCCTCTTCTGGTCGTTCAACTATAAAGTCTGCTAATATTTGCCCTTTGACTGATATTTTAGGTCTGTAATGTATTGCATATTCTCCTAATACAATACTCCACTTCTGTAGCCTTCCTGCTACTTCTGGTCTGGATAATATTTGTTGTATAGGTTGGTTCGTGATTACTATAATTGGATGTGCTTAAAAGTACCGTTTTAGGCGCTTACTAGCATGCACTAAGGCCAACACTAATTTTTTCATTGACGTGTAGTTTAGTTCTGGACCTCTTAATGCCCTACTAACAAAATAGATGTGTGGAAAACTAGAAGGGGGTTGAATAGTTTACCGCTTTTTAATTTAATATTTATGTTTGTTTATATAAAAACTTAGATTCGACTTTTTGTGAATTCAATACTTGCACAATATGAATAATATAAATAAGTACGAGCAAATGAAGAAATAAGAGATAAGAGTTAGAAATATCAAACCACAACACAAATATTTAAAGTGGTTCGGTTACGAAGCACCTCTTCGCCCTACTCCAATCATGTTCAAAAGCAAAGAAGAAATAATCATAAGGACTTCCAGCACTGTCTATTTGCTTGCTTCCTATCTCAACATGAACCCAAGAAGATTTCAGAAGCTCTTGAAGATGAAAGCTGGGTTGATGCTATGCAAGAAGAATTGTTGCAGTTTGAGATACAGAAAGTTTGGGTCTTAGTAGATTTGCCTTATGGGAAGAAGGCTATCGGTACAAAGTGGGTTTATCGAAATAAGAAGGATGAAAGAGGAGTTGTTGTCAGAAACAAAGCAAGGTTAGTTGCTCAGGGACATAGGCAAGAGGAAGGGATAGACTATGATGAGGTTTTTGCTCCTGTGGCAAGACTTGAAGCCATTAGGATCTTTTTGGCCTTTGCCTCATATATGGGCTTTATAGTCTATCAAATGGATGTGAAAAGTGCCTTCCTTTATGGGAAAATTGATGAAGAGGTATATGTGTCTCAACCACCAGGTTTTCTAGATCCCAAATATCCTCAGAAAGTATACAAAGTTGTAAAAGCTCTCTATGGGTTACATCAAGCTCCCAGAGCCTGGTATGCTACTTTATCTACTTTCTTGTTGAAGAATGGCTACAGAAGAGGTACCATTGACAAAACTCTCTTCCTAAAGAAGGACAAACATGATATCATACTAGTTCAAGTCTATGTGGATGATATCATCTTTGGGTCTACAAAGACTATATTAGGTGTGATGAGTTTGAGGCATTACATGAGAGTAGATTTTAGATGAGTTCGATGGGAGAGCTCACTTTCTTTCTTAGATTACAAGTCAAACAGAAGGAAGATGGTATCTTTATTAGTCAGGATAAGTATGTTGCAGAAATCCTGAAGAAGTTTGACTTTGCAAATGTTAAGACTGCTAGTACACTAATTGAGACTCAGAAGCCTTTAGTCAAGGATGAGGAAGCTAGTGATGTGGATGTCCATCTCTATAGGTCCATGATTGGCTCTTTAATGTACTTGACTGCTTCTAGACCTGACATTATGTTTGCAGTTTGTGCTTGTTCTAGGTTTCAGGTCACTCCAAAGTCTTCCCATCTAAGTGCTGTCAAGAGAATTTTTAGGTACCTAAAGGGCAAACCCAAACTGGGTCTTTGGTATCCTAACAGTGTCTTCATTTGACTGGAAATCTTAATCAGATAGTCGACTATGCTGGAGCAATGTGCAGGAAATCCACAAAGGAGGTTGTCATTTCTTGGTAGGAGGACTTCATTTCTTGGCAATGCAAAAAGTAGACCATTGTGGCTACTTATTACTACAGAAAGAAGAGTATGTTGTGTGCAAGCTGCTCTTGTGGGCAAGTTTTGTGAATTCAAAACTCTATGTTAGACTATGGGTTTAACTCTTGAACTCAAAGATCTACATTGATTATGAAAGCACCATTTGCATTGTAAAGAATCCCAGTTATATTCATTCCAAAACAAAGTACATTGTGATTAGGCATCATTTCATAAGGTTGCTTATGAAAAGAACACTCATTCAGGTGCTTAAATCCACAATGATGCAATGTAGCTGATTTACTCACACGGCATTTGATGTTAGCCTAGTTTTAGTTCTTGGTTGTTAAAATTGGGAATGATAATCATTTAGCTGCATCTGTGTTAATGGGAAGGCAATATGCTCATTTATATAGTCTTGTTGTAGAAAAAGTTAACCATAGGTGATGCTTTTCCAGAGCGTTTTATAGCATTAGAGGGGTCATCTGTGAAGAAATTAATGATGGTAATTGAAGCACTTCTAATACTTCCATTGTTCATTCTTTGTGGACAAAGTTAGTGCCTGCCAAGTTGCAAAGTTTTTACCGCTGGGCAAAATTTGTACCGATATAGAGACGTTGAAGGGAAAACATACCGCAGGGAGTACAAGTGTGTAAATTGAAACGGTTCCCCTTGAAATTAGGTTCTAACTATATAACCAAGGCTCAATTGCACAGTTCCTCTACGCATTCTCTCTAATCTACATTCATTTTTACAAGCGCTAATAATCTATCTTCACGTCGGATATTCTTCTTCAAGTAAATGGTTTGTTCTTGATTCATGTCCGATAGCATAAAAATGGTCGCAATTTGGAGAAGTCTGAAGGCAATGCAAAGTTCATGAGATTCATTGTTTTTTTCTTAATGCGTAAGCTCAATTCTCATGCTATCACTATAAGTCCTGTGGTATTACTACATTTGTTTTGAACAGGTTTCGGACGTCCTGTAAGTCTAAAAACAATCAACAATGTTAGGCCATTACTTCTAAAGTAGTGGCAAGTCTGTGTTATTTTCTGCTCAGGCATCAAATAGAGTGATCATTCTTTTGTTGATGCTGATGGAATAGTCATTCTTTACCTAATCAAGATATTATTGATGCATATACAGCTATGGGGTTTGAGGGGATTTTAACAGTGTAATCATTTTAATAAAGCTTTTGTTTTCACCATAATGGAGGTTTTTTATTTCATACAATTAATCATTGTCTTAGTTCAAAAAGCTACCTCTTGGATCAAAATTCCTAATAACTTGCACTGCTGTCATCTGATTAATTATACACTCAAAAGTAAAGTATAATTTTTCTAAATTAATTTTTGATGGTATGCTTAGACATTTAGATGCTAAGAAGAAGTTTGTAATGTACCCACGTTTTATTTCTATCTTTTTAGGTAAACAACTAGTTAATGTACCTGTACCCTTAGATCATTTTCTTGTAAATACTTTAACTAGTAAAATCTTTTCTTTCATGGTTAAGAAGGGTAAGCATTTCTCAGGGAAGGTTACCCCTTTGTTTGCTACTATGTTGGTACAACCAACTCAGGATGAGGGTGCCTTTTCAGAAAGACCATCTGAAGCACAACCTACACCCTCCCCTGCTCCCACTATTGAAGTACCTTATGAGCCACAGACTGACTCATCCCTTTCTCAAACTAGTGAGGTACCTATTGAGCATCAGTCTGACCCATCCCCAAGACCTTCACCCACTACTACTATTCCTGATTCTATCCCAGAAACTTCTGGTGAGAATCTTTCATTCATTCAGTAATAATCCTTTTAGGGAATAGGGAGACATGGACTCTCCAAAGTTCTATGATCTCTTGTCTCTCTTTATGTTCACAAGGTTTAAGATCAAGCCAATGAAATACAACACTTGAAGGCTCAGAATCACAAAGCTCAAAAGCAAGCTAAACCGTCCATCAAACACCAAGAGCATGCTGAAAATGTCTCATTGAAGCAAAGATTGACAAGAAAGAGCTTCTCAACGAAGACAAAGGGTGCACCAAAAAAAAGATTCCTGTATCCAAACAAGGAGGAAGTTTGCTAAAGTATCATCAGTTCAAAGAGATCCTCTGTTTGATGCAATTCCTAGAAGATACATATGATCATAGGAAACAGAGAACTGCTCAAGATGTGGGGAGGATAAAGAAATGGTGGATGAATACAAGGAATTGATGAAATAAACCTAGTAATGAAGAAGTATCATATACTGACAAAGAGCAGTTAGACTGACAAGGAGAAAGTTTGTACTGACAGACCCAATAGTTAGTACTAAATGGATCCCAAAGTTAGTACTTGACATACAAATTAAAGTACGTTGAACAAAATGAAGGTACTGAAGAGCAAATTGAAAGTACTGATGGGCAAAGAAAAGGTACTAAGAAGATCAATTGAAGAAGAAGTCTACTCAAGTCCACCAAACACTTACTCTACAATATAGTGAGATGATGTAACAATAGCTAAGGTTCTTCTCAACATTATCAACCAAAGCATTTCCAAGAAAAGGAAAGAAAGTGTAGAGTTGAAGGATATTGAAGGAAACTGATAGACCTATTCCTACCTCTACAAGATCACTTCTGACATAAAGCCTCTTCCAAAGATTTGATCCAAAAGATACTACCAAGCAAGAAGAAAATTGAAGAGGGGATGAATCTGAAAGTGAATCCGATGGTAAATTCCTAAGCGAAAGAAGTTTAAACACTTGAAAGTTATGAAAGAGATGGCTGAGGAAAATACAAGAAGAGTGGAAGGTGAAGAAGAAAGAAACAGAATAGCTAAAGAAAAAGCTACCAATGAAGCGCTCATATGAAATTTAGATGTATAAAGGCAAGAATTGAAGTCAGAAATACTTCTTGCTGAGAACTTCAAGACAAGAAAGAGAGCAATTACAATAGAAGAAAGAGCAAAGTCCGTTCATGACACAATGCTTGCTCAACAAGAAAATTCCTTGCTCAACAAGATCAGAACTATCAGGAACAGACACCAACCAAGAATCAACATGAAAATCAAATGATGAACCTACTTGAAGCATGTATGGAAACTCAAGCATCTGAATTGAAAATCAAGAAGTTAGAGGAAATACAAGCTTGTGTAATGAAAAGATTACAGGTCAGATGAGGATTTTTTATCTCTATTGGTCTGCTAAAGATGAAAGACTGATCTAAAAGTATGAATAGAAAGGAGTTGATTCCTCTAAAAGGAAGTGATCAAGAGAGAAGTAAAGAGGAATTTCAGAAGGAGAGTAAAGAATAAAGAGTTACCAGAAAGAGAAAACTTGTACTACAGAAAAAAGATAAAGTCAGGAAAAGAAGATACATTCAAAACACTTCTAAAGAATAGTGACAAAGAAATAATGAGCTGAGATTTACCTGTAACTATACTCCCGATACTCCTATAAGGAAAAGGCCGAAGTAGATTATGAAAAACTTGACAAGAAATATCCTAGTCAAAGAATGGAAAACAGATCATCTTGGAACTAAACCACAGCAGATAAAGCTTTAACACGATTGAAAAGATAATCAAAATGTGGTTGATTAGAACAATGGACAAAAGAGAATATTTTTAGCACTTTGATGAGGGTATTGTCCATAATTGATAGAGAAGAAATGAATGTTTGTGATCAACTGTAGTGGAAAGTTTTCAAATGAGATACCATAAAGGTTTTGATAGAGTTCTTTGGGGAGATTTGATAGTTAAGTTCAAAACCCCAGGATGATGAAATATGAGTTGTGAATTCACAGCAGATTGGAATATATATTGGAAGCTACATGGTTCTTCAGATACATACCTTAGTGACGAGACAGGATTAGTCATTCATGATGCTGTAGATAAAGAAGTTATCCTTTGAAAAAGAAGTACTGATCAAATGTTAAATTAAAGTTAGAATCTGAAGAAGAACAGTACTATGGCTTAGAGTGATTAATTTATCAAGAATTACTTGCATAGTTAGAACAAGAATATAGGTTGATGGAATTGAGAAGGTTTGAGTGTTGGCTAAACCACCACACTACAAATGGTCATCATTTCACCATGCTTAACAGGCATAAGAACTGCTAGACCATCAAGCAAAACGGCTTGAGGTAAAGACCATCTCTCAAATCCGTTTATGGTTGACAATTTAACAAAAAATTATAGGGTTCTCACTCACACTTGCTTCATGGTTTAAGAGTTGGCTATCCATATCAAATAGTTCATGGTAAAGACTAACAAATCTGTTGATCGCTGATAGTTAGCCTAAAAACTATATGGATTATCAATTGCACCATGTTATGCAATGAACATTGGCAGTCCAAAAGCAAACGATATTGTGTAAAGACAAATCAATTCCCGTTTATGGTTTGAACAGTTTACCAAAAACTGTATGGTAATTAACTCACCATGTTTTTTTTAAATGAAGAGTTAACTATCCCAGAGCAAACGGCTACTGGTAAAGGAACATCAAATCCATTTATGGCTGGTAGTTTGCCAAAAACTATAAAGCTAACTTAGTTGGATTGTTGCTGAAAAGATGTTGCTGTGTTGCTGAAAAGACAAAGTTGCTGCTGAAGAAGGATAGAGTTTAAAAGGATCAAGAAATGATAAAGCGGTTTGATCATCCTCTATGGCGTTTAAAGAATTAAAGAAACATGAAGTTAAAAATTCACATTCATGGTTTAAGGGATGAATTTTAGGATTATTTTTCCTAACTTAGTACCAGACATACAAAATAGTTAGTAACTTGATAGTTATAGTTAGTAACCGACAGTACAAAATTTAAGTACAGATCAGTTATTTAGTACCGCGATATAGAAAAAAGTTAGTACCGTTTAAGAGATATGTATTAATATTTTTAGGAGAAGATATATACGCGTTTTGTAAGCAGTTAGGTTTAATCCTTGTCCATAATAAAAGATCCCTCTTGCAAAATTTAAAGATACAACTCAAAGATATCTCATAGCAAAAATTCTATCTCAATAGTTAGTAACTGTAATCATTCAAGCAGATTAAAAGAAGTTATTAATTTGTCTTTCAATTGTTTTTCTTAGGTACTTGTGTAAAAGATTACCGCATTAACACGTCGTATTCATATCAGTGATTTTCAACCTCGTCAACCTTTATTTATACATCTTGGCTATCATCCTTAATAGGTTGCAGAGATCTATTCAACAAGGGACTCACAACAATGATGCTTAAGCCATCTTCCGAAAAAACCTATATTGGAACATCATGTATCTTAACCCACACCGGAATACGGGTTAGCTCTTCCTTACATAAGCGCGCGTTCATAGTCCATTTCTTCAGGATGATAGGGCTATTACGAATCATCCATGGCCCGTTCTCTAGAGCATCCTCCAAACCTTTAGAAGTTTTGAATTGAAAGAAGAAAAAACCTTTGGAGTTCATCATTATTCTAGTCAAACCATATTTGACCCAGTTATTTCGTACATAGTATTTCATAACCAGAAATGCAATACATTTACCAATAAAATATCCATACAAAGTATTAGCAAATCGGGTATAGAATCATAGTTTCAACAACATTCTAGGTATAGAAAAATTGGCACCTTCACACAAATTTTCTGAAAATAACGAACGAAAGTTTGCCTTTGATTTACTTGGTACCAGTTTCAACCCTCCCGCTGCACCTACATAAGAATTAGGCATATCTTGAACAATGACAGACTGGATAATTGGGGATTCATCTATATGTATAGTATCATCAACATTAGTACTACCTTTGACCCTGTTTTCCAACGGTTCAGATTTACCAAAATCTGAAGAATAAGCACTCGTCACATTAGGGTTTCCAGCCACAAAAGCATGCCACATAGCACAAATGGTATCCATAACTTCTATAGTTATTGATAATAAAAATAACATATTATAACTATTAAACATAGAATATAAATCACCTATCAACAGGGATCTAAAGACCATATGATTAATCAAAATAA
Organism: Tanacetum coccineum; assembly: GCA_026074375.1. Taxonomy (NCBI): domain Eukaryota; kingdom Viridiplantae; phylum Streptophyta; class Magnoliopsida; order Asterales; family Asteraceae; genus Tanacetum; species Tanacetum coccineum. The sequence continues at coordinate 10,206 of BQNB010097759.1, read as the reverse complement.
ATTAACAACGATTATTACCATTTTAAGCCTGATCGTAGAACAAAAGAAACTTTTAAAAAAAAAAAAATCAAACAATGACCTTATTTGTACACGAACCAGCCACCTAAGAAACTAAGTGATCAAAGGAGATCACATCTACGTAGAAACACACTACACGTCAATGTATACCACCTTGATGCTAGTCTGATAACCCATAACCATTCAACCAATGTATAATAATAACTATCAAATGGTTAATATTATAAAATAACCAACAAGATGAAATCTTCTTGTTTTGGTTACCCTTGTTCACGGCAGAAAAAGGAAGAGGGCGAAGAAAATGGAGAAAAAGTGTAACCTACCTTTTTTTAGTTAAAAGAAGTTAATATAATTGATTTTGTTTTATGACTAAATCAATTACACTAATCACCTCATAAGTTACACTTGACCACCTTGGTCTTTTCCCCTTTAATCTAATTAACTAAGTCTTACTTAGTAATTAGTAGCCAGTTATTGATCTCGAGTTACGTAGGTTATATATAACGTAAATACAATCAATAAGTTATATTAAATGGTACTTCTGTGTATATGTGTGTGACCCTATAGGCTCACATGTGTCTAGCCGTATATTATTCATTATGACATGAGCATACTCCAACAGCTCTCACTTGTGCACGTCATAATAATCAAGTAATAATACAAGCAAAGGTTAGCGTCTAGCAACACGCCAATGCCCCCAGAAACATATGAGGATTGTTTCTTAAACATCACATTTTAAATGGTTTAGATATCAATCATCTTTTTGTTACAGATACTATGTTAAACATTAGATACGGATCATGAGTCATTCTAATGCTTAACGATTCTGTTTCTTGATATAGACATTGAACTAGATTACCAAATTAATCAAGTATCATCTTAATTACATTTGGTTGCAGCCACACATACATCTGTTCAAATCATCGAGGGGCCCAATAGTATCTAACTCTAAAACACGTGGAGGGACAAATCCTAATTTTACTGCACATGTCCGTCATGTGTTTCACATCCCTCCTGAAAATGGCCTTTATAGCAGCCTTGTTCAGGTCAGCGTTTAACCACATCAAAGATTGACATTCCACACACACAAAACCTACTTGCATATCAAGTCTAAGGATGAGAGACATAACCATTTGCGAGATTCACTATTGACGCTGATCCATGTAGTGATATCTCGTAGGTTGGGTCAGTCCAATGTTCATCAAATGAATAACATATGAGTTTGGCGGTATCATCCATTAATATTCATACTATATGAATATGACCAAAATTCTCACATTTGCCTTATTTCAATGATACTCTTGTATACAATGAACGATATTAATAAATTATTCATGGAATTAAACATGCTAATATAGAACACAGTTGTATAAATGAAGACGATCACACCAGGTTTATCAATTCATTATTTAATACAACTGCTTAACGTTCCAATATTCAAATACTAAAAACAGATATACATGAGACTACAAGCAGGTCGAAGTTCAATGTTCCTAGCATGATAAACATGCTTGGTACAAGACATTGACTTGTTACAAGTACCAACTAAGTTGTCATAAGGTTTTGAATAACACGATGATTGTCATATTGTATATGTGCATTCAAGTGCTAATACAATAATACTAACATCACGATAATACATTACATAGGTTGTTTGAAGCAAGCAAAACCACCTATTTAAGACAGTCTTCTTAGCAGCTTCCCAAACTGTAAATTATTCTTATTCTTTAATGAATAGTGCAACAATGCTTTCAATCAAGCATGTCTAGTCAGCAGTATTATCATTTATGATGAAATCCTGCTATGACTAGGATTGAGAATCATCTCAATCAAAATAAGCATTAATGTATAAACTCAACACTAATCTCCTTATTAAAAATCCGTAAACGATGAACATGTCTTTACTATGATTGTCGGTTCATCTTGAATTCATGCAAGTGTTACATTTTGTCTAATACATATCATGACATACATAATGAAACCTTTAGCTAAACTAAACGTTTTCATGCATGTGTTCAACTCATCATGTGAGATAGAACTTTGAGTCTTGCTCAATAAAGTGTCATATTGTGTTAGACTTATTAATCGTGTATGTATATCCTGATAAATATATGCTCCGAGGTTGTATGTTTTATTTCTTATATTTCTCGATAGAAATATTATTCCAAACTAAGGGTTGAAATCTAGCTTAGGTGAAATATTATTTCGAATATGTTCACAACATATGAGATATAAGAAAGACAAAACATAATGTTCCGACTAGCTTTAAGGAGTACTCAAGAGTTATCTTGGTTTCAATCAAAATCAAATTATTGATTTAAACGTAAGATTCCAGCTCCTAGATGCATGCTCTAATCCACACTTAGATATATACAGCTTGCACACTTTCGAATGATTATTTTTATTCATAAACCCTTATGATTACACAACATCCTCGCAAAGGTAATCATTCTAGAAGGAGTTTTGACATCTAATTGCCATATTTAAAATTCATGAAATCAAGTATGGTAATTAGTATTTTATTCATTTAACGTATTCAAGGAAAAGAAGCTTTAATCACAGTCAGTCGCTTGAGTATAAGTAAAACCCTTATCACAAGTCGTGCGTTTAAATGTGTGTACAAATTTTTCCATTTTAGTCTTCTCCTAGAAGAACCATTTTAACCTCTCGGTCTTACCGATTGGTAAAAGATCAATCAAATTCTAAAAATGATTTTCTTTCATGGACTACATCTCAACATTCATTATGTCGTTCGCTAGTGCATTCAGAAGGTTATGAAAGAAGAGACTTTCTCCAAAA
>BQNB010097758.1:0-22305 GCA_026074375.1 Tanacetum coccineum | reverse complement strand
TAAGTAGGGGCACAAATTCAGTAGATATAAAACTAAAATCGGCTCCAGAATCAAATAATATGGTAACAAAGTGATCATTCAGAGAAAACGTACCCGTTACAACGTTAGGATCCTGGACCGCCTCCATTGCATTCACATTCACATTGAAAGCTCTTCCTCTAATTTGGTTCCCATTGCTTCGGTTATTTTGGCTGCCCTCCAAAGCCAATTGATTTCCAACTTGTCTATGTGCTCGATTCAACTTGGGACAAGTGTTGCGGAAATGATCCGGGCTTCCACACTCGTAGCACACTGTCGGATTGTTTCTCATTCTAACAGCATTCACCGGAGCCACTTGCCTATATGGCACCCGACAGTCCTTAGCGAAATGACACGGTCTCTGACAGTTAAAGCACAATCTGCACGATCCGTTTTTTGGGTGATGAGTATAGCACTTGGAACACCTTGGATAATATCCAACAGTCTCGTTTCTAGGTAGGGCCATTGCCATAAACCCTGTCCCCACCTTTGCCTTCTTGTTGTCTTTCCCAGATCCTCCTGTCTTGCTAGACTCTTCCACTCCCTTTCTCTTATCACTACCCTTAGTCAAAGTGCCACAGCTGACTGCCTCATCAGTTAGTATTCCAGCCCTCAATATTGCATTCTGAATGGTAGTTGGTTGGGTTGCTCGAAGCATTCCTTTAATCTCAGGAGCTAGTCCAGCTATGTACCTCTTAATACGAGATGACTCAGGAGTAACTAAGTGTGGGACCAACTTGGCCAACTCATGAAACCTATATGTGTAGGCAGCATGATTAGCCCCCACCATCTTGTGATTCCAAAACTCATTCTCTAATTTCTCCATTTCATTACTTGGGCAGAATTCTTCAACCATCAATGCCTTAAAATCGTTCCATGTCATGGCCATTGCAGCTACACGTCCTTTTGCTTGTACTTGAGTGTTCCACCAAGTCAAAGCTTTGTTCACCAATGAACTAGCCGCATACCTTACCTTTTGATTCTTAGCACAACCACTATTATCTATCACATTTTCCATCTTCTCGATCTAACGAGTAAGCGCTATCGCACCTCCTTTCTTATCATACTCCTTGGGATTACAAGATTAGAATGCCTTAAAAGTGCATCCGTTGTTCCCACCATTTCCATTTCCACCACCACCATTTCCTCCATTATCGTTATTAGCATTGTTCACATTGTTAGTCACTTGAGTGACAATCTAAGGAAGAATGGTTTGCAATTGCTGTGCGATAATAGCAGCAATGTCAGGGTTCTCGTTGTTGCCACTTCAACGTGATGGAGCCATTTTCTATAAGATATAAAATTTATATACATTAGACCATATAATAAGAATCATGATCGAATCATACTTCTTAATAACCATATATGTACATGCAACGCATCAACAATAATCCATGTAATCATACTTGCAAGTCCACCTGTGTTGTGGCGCATGTATAATTATGTTGGCCACCATAATTATAGATGCCCCGTTTCACAGTTGTACTTCCTCCTATGAAGACACTTCATAATATAAACACACCATTTAGCACCTTAAAAAATGAAACCAACAAATAACACAAGGAATAATCTTAATAATCACTTTTATTATTAATACTCAGAATCCAAACATCGAAAATAACATTCCTATCATGGCTCCTAACGTCGAAAGAAAGAAAAATAAGCTAAAACATATCAATCACTTAGAACACCATGGGCAATTACAAGACGCGCGGTCATGATCAGCTTTATTTGTCTTTTTTCCACACAGGTTTACTACTTGTGGTGGACTCCAGGTCCGAGTCCACTTCATTCCTCTCCACTTCTTCCTCATTTTCTATCAACCATCCATTCATGTTACCCTTTGGCTAAGGTAGTCAATGTGGTGCAAACTCATTCATGGGATATCCTTGTTGAAATTGTGGGTGATCCACAAATCCATACAGGTCATGTCTTCTAGGTTGTTCCACCGGCTCTTCTTCAGACGTTTCATAACCTTGAAATTTTCTAGGAACTCTGGTGATAGTGCCATCCTTGGCAATTATCTTTGTTTTGATTTCCTCAACCGTTTGTCCATCAACTTCCTTCAAGGTCATCTTCTCTTCGACTCTACACGGCCATATAGCAATAGGAATTCGGATCTTGCGGTTACCCCGCCTGCATTTCTTAATCTTTTTACACCCAGTTGCGAAAGCAACTGAATTATGGTACTTTCTACGAATAGGGGGAGACATACTATAATAGACCACAAAACATAGACTATATCAGGATACAGATCTCAAAATAGCAAAGAAAATCTCAACTTATATATATTATATAGTATAATGTACTTTATTAAACTTAGGGAAAATAAGCATAATAGGTATATACTTACACATAAGCCCTAAATGCATCTATATGAGGGACCCTTAAGCTATAGTCTAGGCTCAACCACCTAGTTCTCTATAACCATAGGCTCCGATACCAATCTGTCACACCCCACCAAGGCGGAAACACGAGGCGTAAACAAGAATGGATATCATCACAACACATGGTGTCTATATAGAGAATACTAAAATGAAAACTAAAGTAAAGCAAAGACACAAAGTGTCATAACAATACCCAAAACCTAATGGTGTCTTTATTAATGAGAAAGAGGTCTCGTCAATAAATGACATGCATAACATAATCCAAACAATTCATGCTAACGCATTTACTCAAACAGAAAACATAAATAAACTCAAGAGCGAACTCCAATGCAATCCTAGCGGTCATTCTAGCCACTTCTCTTAGCTTTAATATCCTCATGAACCTCACATGAAAATGATGCTTAAAAATGTCAACACAATGGTTGGTGAGAGTCATAGGTTTAAGACACACAAATCAATCCTTAAAAAACAATACAATTTGCTGCGATTAACATAACATATCATGGCAGAACAATTTAAGCTAGCTATCACATAGGCTATCATACAACTCACAAACAATCACAATGGGACGAAACGTGCCCACGATCCACATAACAAAGCCTGGGGTAATCTATTACCCTCCGATCGGAATCACACAGTATGGAGTATTATTTTAACCCTCCAGTTAGATTTGGAATGAGTAGAGTCACTACCCTCCAACCGGAATCACACAAAAATGGGATCTTATTTCAATCCTCCAATTAGATTTGGAATAGGTAGAAGCATTACCCTCTAACCGGAATCACACAGAAATCATAACAACATTAAGCATATCACTTATAATAACCACATAAACGTTCATGCCTCAAGTAAAACCACATAATCGCAGTGATTAAACACATCCAAAACATCTTTGCATCATTTCCATCCCAATGTAAAACATTAAAAGTGGGACTATGAAACTTCCCTAATGCTTAGCTTCCCAAAAGAATCCAACAACAGCTTCACAAACACTTCACGGATAATCTAAACAATTAAGCACACAATAAGCTACCATTATGTCACACCCCCAAATTCACTGCAGTGGAAGACTTGATTTGGGATTGTGACTTCATGGCTTGAAGAGGACTTGATACGAGAGATAGACATCTACATGCCAATATACCAATGCAGACTCCTTATTTTCCATAAAATAGAACACCTGAGAAAAACATTGCTAAGTGTCAACATAAAGTTGGTGAGTTCATAGGTTTTGTTGTTTGATAATAGTGATGAACCACAAGATTTATAACCATAGCATGAAATATAGAAATCCTATATATCACAATGAAAAGTATTTACTATTGTCTAAGCTCATGACACCGAAGCGTTAACAAGTACCATCATAGATAAGCCCATGCAGATGTCCAACCCGCGACATCCGTAACTGACTCAAATGAAACTGTGTTTGCTTGACTAATGTCAGTCCAAGACAAACAGGGATGTCAATCCCGATAGATCTATCCATAACATTCGCGCTCCCTCAACCGGTTATCCGGTCAAAAAATTGACGGTTCATGATAAATTGGGCAATATAGCAAGTTGGGTTGAATAGGGACTTAGACCCAATAGTAAATCAGTAAATGTACTTGTGTTCAACTGTTAAAAATAAGCAATGTTCTCACCCCAAAAGATGATTTAAAACAGTAAAGTAGGGGCTATGAAAACTCACCTTGTCGGTTAATCGATGGAGATTGGGAATGGATTAAGGCACGTCAAATAGCGACTCAGTCAAACACCTAATTGATTATAACAGCTACTGAGTTTACATTCTAAAATTAATGTATGCAGTAAACTATGCAATTGGTCAAAAGGGTATTGTCGTTAGGAGTTAACGTTTTACATTGCCAAAGTGTTGATTAAACCATTGGCTCTGGGGACGGCTTTGTATTTATAATTATCTATACAAGAATTTATACTATTACGCGTCGTAACTTATATTTACAAGTCCATGTGATTTACATCTAAAGAAAAATATAAACATTATTTGTATGTTACTAAATTTTTATTATCGCGTTTATTTATTTACATCGTAGCCGTTAATTAATTTGCGCAATCATCGGTTTTATATATCACGGTTCGTTTGACTCATTAAATTAATTATTAAAGATTATTAATTTACAACTAATACCCTTAGGTTTCAAAATAGCGGATTTTAGTCCCTCTATTTTCTAAATTAAGTAAATTACGAAATTAACCTTTTAAACTTTAATGTGATCATTTTTTTTTCAATCCCTCGACTTTCCAAATAGTATTAGATATATATATATATATATATATATATATATATATATATATATATATATATGTGTATATATATATGTATATATATATATAGGTAACTTTTATATTTTAAATTGGTTTACTCTTATAACTTTCATGTTTAAAACCCGAATAGGCTTTAAAAATATTTTTAGTATCAAAGAATTTATATAAAAATCGTTGTTAAATTTCGTCAATACTTATTAATTTTAATTGGTTCGTTTCATTCTTTAGCTCATCGAAATCGTTTATTTATGACTATTCTACATTCTCGAAATGTATTGTTTCGTTACTAGATTTACCCACCCATTGGGTCTCGGCTGGAATGACCAAACAAAGGCCGACCAACATTTTGGGCATGTTTTTAATATACTTTTATCTAACTTTTTTATGGTAAATCACTTGCAAGGTATTTATACTCTTCTATGTCTAAAAATGAAGTAATTTATAGGCAAGTGTTAGAAAGTATCACATGCATCATTTTTATACATTTACCAAAACCCAATGGCCTACACTCTTTAATTTTCTGGTTTTTTGCTAGGCGTCCAAAAGTGGGTTTTACACCACTGTTATTGTGGTTTCTGTCCTTCCTTAAACTCACTGGAAAAAATATAACATATACTATGTTTTTCCATTAATCCCACAAGGTGCCCGACTTGAATACTAGGTTACGAGGTCTTTAAATGTTAGGATATACAGACGATGGGCGGGCCTGAGCAGGCCCAACAGCGGCTGTTGTGGCCACGCCTATTTGCAGCGCAACAGCCGCGACAAGCGGCGGCCTGTGGTGGCTGTTGGCACGCATTGGGTGTGTCTTAGGTGGTAATCATTTGTCTAGCGTAAAGGGGTCTTAGTACGAGCACGATGTGCTCATTTTACAGAGTCTGTGATGCACCAACAGCGAGAAATGACTCGCTGTGGCTCATCTTGGGTTACATGGTCACGCCCCTGATACGGGTCGAGGTCACCACATAAGAAATCAATTCACGCATAAGCCTAGTTCTTGTTAGTCCCTAGTGAGCCATCGTAGCATATCATATACGTGTTTAAGGTTAATGTAAATTTCCCTTGGGTCGTTTATTTGTTTTTACACATGCTACGTTGTTTACAAAATTTACTACAGGTCATTATTTTATGCGTGCCACGACCGGAGTCCTTGCATGCATACGTACTTATTAGTCACGCATAGGTTATAGGTCGTGTACAGGTCATGCAAAACCAAGGCTTCGTTAAACTACATGGTGAATGACATATTAATGTTTAACACTACCGTGGAGGCTTACGATGGTCTAAGTTTTGCCAACGACGAGGAAAGTGATGGTGTTGAGGGCTCGAACCACTCTGGTTACTACTTCTTTTAAAACTCGACGTCTCTAGACTTGTGAATCCTAGACTCGAACCTTATTATTTACTTCTTGTTTTTAAAGCTTTAATATGCTAAGAGTGTGCATGCATGGCCTCATTATACTTAATTTATTAATCGTTTCTTGAAACTTTTCCATTTTCTTGAGAATTAGCATTATTGATGTTTACTATTAGGGAATCTAGTCATGATGGTGTTTTATAAAACTATTTGCCATCATTGAACCCATGGGTGCCTACTATCTTTGACCTCATTTGATTATTTGAACTAGTTAGTGTTACATGTGAATGAGAGGAAATGCCAGGTGATGAGACGTATCCTTTAAGTTAAATTTAAAGAGTAATATGAACTTGTGGGTATTATGTAATAGTTATAATGATCGTATTGTTGCTCTAGTCTCTTTTCTTTTCTTTTTTTTTTGAAATTTAGTCACTAGTTATTGAGTGTAGATGGTTCTCGTAAATGATACGTGAAGTAACTTGGGGCTTTCCGGTTTCACAATGTTGACATAAGTTTGGTTTTTTATCGTTACACGTTCTAAAAATACCTTTTAGACACAAGAGTATTAACAGGTGATATTCGGCGGGGTTTATTCGTGCTAATTAAAACTCTTCATGACGAGGTAAGTAAAGCTTGTGATCCTAAAAATGATATTATCGTTGAGATTAACGGTTAAAAATTTGCAAAATCTGACTGTAACATACACTTTTACTTTACCGGGTAAAAGAGAATTCTGATTTCTTATGTGGTGCCACAGTATAGGTCTGTAGTCTTGTCCGTTTCTTCTCTAAATGAGCCCAAGCCACGTGTATTTCCTCCAAATGCTGAATACCTGAAAAGGAATGATTAAGTACCTATTTTGGGCATAAATGCACGATTTAAAGGGGTTAAACGACCCCGAAAAAGTGTATAAAATGACACCTCATTAAATACCCCTACACTTGGGATTTGCTTATCCTCAAGTAAATGGGCTTTTCTACCTAGGCAATAGCAATATGAGGGTCATTTTACCTACTCTTTAAAAGTATTTTACAACACAACCTTCTAGACCTTTTAATTAAAAGCACAGAAAGTATATACTAGCACCTCACATAAGTGCTTGGGATACTCTCTTTCACTCGGGTGTATAATAAATTATAACATAAGGGGAAACGGAAAATCAACACTCGTTACCTGTCATAGCATATAAATTATCATAGGCTTGATAAATGATCAAACCTCCACCGCTAGGCGCAAGCATTATTCATTACTATCTAAGAGGTCTTTTTAAAAGGTTGTAGGGTGTAGGTGTAAGATAACATGGAAAGGCGGCACATCTAGAGAGACAAATGGAGACTAAGTCGGCTTGGTTCTAGGAAAAATACTCCGGCCGTACACCTGGAGGTATAGGTTGCTCGTCATCACAAACTGATTTCCCTCTTACCGAGAAAGAGTTACATCAACTCCGTATGGATGAAGAAGCTCTAAAAGAAATGTTGGAAGAAGAGGCTATGAACAAAAAGGCGCAAGAGGAGAAAATTAGGCAAGAACAAGCTGAGAATGATGCATTCTTTTTAGAATTTGGGGTAGTGAGGTACGACTCAGATTGTGAGTCATCGGATTAATGGTCTAAGTATTGTTGTAACCATGTTGTTGTACTACTTTGAATAAAACATTGTTGTCTTAACTATGTACTTGTATTTCCACTTTCACAAACCAACGGTTATCATGTTAGTAACCTGGTAAGTTCGAATGAATGCATTTGATTTCTGTGGTATCAAAAATGTTTGCTTCGTGACTGTTGCCTTTCCACAATACCTCTTGAGTGAGACAATTGAGTGATTACGACCACTGTCTCCACACAGTGTTTTAAAGTGTTTGCGCGATAATTCTAAATTGAATAATTGAGTGAACATGATTACTGTCCCTCTACAGTATCATAAAGTGATTTAGGTATATTGTTATTTATTTGTAAACTTTTCTCCAAGGTAATTATTTTATGAGATAAATTAGCAATTCGAAAATTTTTCGATGATTAATTTTACTTTAAGGGTTTGAAATAAGATTTAAATTTTTACGGGGTGCTGCATTCCTTTTAAGTTGGAAACTTTCACCCTAAATTCAAGCGTCTTATTCGTGGCATGGGTTAAGAAAGGGACGAAAGTGGCAAGTAGGGCTTCAACGGCTAGAAATGTGGCGAGCCGTTACCTCCATTCTATGTATATATATACTTTGCCAATTTTTTTGAACTTGCCAAAACGTAACATAAGTTTCTTTACTTAGCTTTTCATTCGTCCTTAGATTAAAATGTCGTATCTCATTCCCTTGATTGCGGTTATGTTCGTTGTGGTGGTTGGTTGTTATTTGGCGAGTGTTCCGCAGGAAGAAGATCATCAGTACCTCGTTGTAATAGTAGGGCTTATTATGCCACTCATTATTGTGGCGATTGGCGTGGAAGTCTTCTGGAAGAAGTAGCTTTTTCCGGTAGGCTAGCGGGCTGTATTACCGTTTTGTTCTTGGGCATTTTGATTAATCTTATAATGGATTCCTTTGGAAGGTATTTTCGGACGTTTCATCTTTAACTTTGTTTTGTTTATGTAGAATTAAATCCTTATGATGTACTTTTGACGAATCGCAGTCTTTCATAGTTTCTTTGAGTATTGTCTTTAATGTGATGAACGAGTAAAATGTGTATGCGTTTAAACTTTTGTTACTGCATCGAATACTATTGAGCATATCTTTGTCGGCCTAACTTATACATAGTTGATCAGGCTATGTATACCTTAGGTTTACATTGACATCCCCTTTTCCTTTAGTTATTTGTTTGTGATTGTAAGCGTAGTTGGTACAGAGGCTCGTAGTGTGTATAAATTGTTGTATCCCTATGTACCTGATAAATAATGTTATGTCATATGCCAATTGCTTTATCATTTCCTTGCTACTTTCTACCACACATGTGGTCCTCTGAAAGTTTATGTTCAACTTATGTGTTTATCTTACTACGTGCATATCGTTTCATATGTTGTCGGGTATTATCTATGTGTTCGAAAAATTTATTATCTCTGTGTATGACTTATTTCGAATAATAACTTTTGTTGAAAGTTTAGGGTTTGGTCGTACTCGCTCTTGCTAGACATAAATATTTTAAATCAATATTCCTCACAACGTCTACCCACTACGCCGCCCCTTTTTTTATATCTCTCCTATTCCACTGTACTTGCTCCTTATCTCGAATTTTCGTCCATTCCACTATATCAAGTTTTTTTTTTCATCCTCTTTCCTAAACTGTCGGTTACCAATCCCTATGGAGTTTCCAATCGAGATTTTTACTCCCGTCATGATCATCATTATCACCTCGCTCGTTTTGCTTGTCTACCTGATGTGCTTCTTTTCACGCGGCGATGTATCGGTTGTTTTAGCATTTTACATCTTTGTTGTATTTCCTATATTTTGCATTTTGTTGTATTATGAACGGAAATATTATGGATCTGATTGATTTGGGCTTCGCGTTGTGTATTCTATTGCTTCATCCTTCCCATTATGAATATATATTACTATGTACCCCACCTCGCATCTTGGTATGATTTGATGTCATTACCTGGTGAGCTTTTAGATGCATTTAGTATTTCATTGAAAGGGCGTTGATTGTAAAAAAAATTGGACTGATAAAATGTCGAATAATGGAGGAAAGAAATTTGATTTTGTGTAGGGGTTACTGTGTCTTGTCTGAAGTACTATGTGTGGCCCTTTTGAAATGATCTTCAAGTCTCATAGTGTTCATCGGAAATAGCTTCTCTATTTCCATTTTTCGGGCACATGATTGTACTCTTCATTTGTTGGGCAATGAGCATACTTGTTTTGCACTGAGCGGGATTTCGATAGTGTTATTTCATTGGCGCATTACGATGCTTGTCATTTGATTCTAAATATTATATGGTTTCTCCTATGTTGGGTAAATGTACTCAGAAACTTTTTAGGGTAGAATTGTTATTTCATTATTTCATGAAAGCAAAGTACAAGTCTTTATTGATTTCTCTGCCTAGACGTTTCTTTGCAAGCTAGGATACATTGTTATAGCGAGTCTGGTTGTCTTTCTTATAGGCTTAGGTGGGCTAGAATCTTCTGAATTTGTTCATGATCCTCAGCGTGTCTGTCCTCGGCATTAGTTACCCTTATCTGCAACAATGCGATCTCATTCTCGGCAGCTGCGAGAGAATCCTGTAATTCGGAGATTAGAAGCTCTTTGTCTTCGGTGTCTGCATGAAGAGTGTCAACTTCTACTTCCAGGTCCTCTAGTCTGGCTGTCACATCTTCTGGGTTGAGTTCTGATGTCTCAGATGCTGGTTTACCGTCAGAGAAGGTAATGTCATCTGGGAAAAATAACGATGATGGTGATCTACTTCTTTTTCGAGATGACCCAGGCGCTTGTGATATTAGTGCAGGAACATTGAGGTTATTTATTTCTTGGGAGTGTTCACGCCCTGTAGCAGGGGTCAAGGTTAGCCCTAGCTCAGGTAATTGGGTTGCCTGAGAGGTTGGTGAGTCAATTCTTCTTGGAATGGAATGTCCCGTGGCGGCTTCCTGTTCCGGGGAGTTGTCAGGTACGTTGTTGGAAAGTGATTGAGACATTTCTCGAATACACCCTGCATACGACAAAGTAGGGTTTCTTCTTCTTATATTCCATATTTGGGTAAAGATTAACTTATGAGTGCCATCTATTTTTAAGATAAGGTGTATTGCACGTTTTGAATGGTTATGCATACTATGTCTGATGATATGTCATAGAGTGTTGGATTTAAGCATGGTATGTTTCTTTTTCGTTTGGAATCTTATTCGCAATTATTAGTGTATCCTATGTTAAGACCCAAGCGGTAGGCTTTCCGGTTAATAGTGCATATTCATGAGTCCATATTATTCTTGACTCAGGGCTGGTGTAACCCTTTATGTCTTAAGTTTCTTTTCGTAGTTTGTGACTATTGTATCTTACCCTTACCAGGCGTGCCTTCATCGCCTTCCTATTATGAGTTTGTTGTTCGCGTTTCCCGATAAAGTGACATTCGTCAATTATTGGTGTGTTCAAGCGGCATGCGCTTTTTGGTAGGTTTTTATATACTTTGAAACACTTTAAAGGGTATAACCGACATTAGTGAAGTAGTATAGGTATTTTACAACAGTTGCTATAATGATTCCTTGTGTAGTGAAGCAACGAGTGGGTGATTAGCAAGGCATCCCGAAGTATTTATGTAAGTAACCCTCACAAAATGAGATAGTACGGATGTAATTACTAACAACATCCATAATATTATGTAAGTGACTCTTCGTAGTGTGATATTGGTTATAGGGTTAATTTTTTGGTGAAAGTTAATGGTAGTTTCCTTGCACTAGGATGATACAAATGCGTGATCCATATGATATGTTATTCCAAGATGGTGAATGATAATGTGTAGTCTGGTGAAACATGTTTTCCATGGCGGACAAGCGGTACTTTAATTATTTAACGATATAGTGCCAAGCAGTCATTAACTTAGGAAGTAAATAGTGAGAGATATTGCGTATGCTATTCTGATATGTCTTTAAGAGCCAGTTATAGTCTAGAGTTACTAATGCAACCTAGTTCTCTATAACCAAAAGCTCTGATACCAATCTGTCACACCCCCAAATTCACTGCAGCGGAAGACTTGATTTGGGATTGTGACTTCATGGCGTGAAGAGGACTTGATACGAGAGATAGACCTCTGCATGCCAATATACCAATGCAGACTCCTTATTTTCCATAAAATATAACACTTGAGAAAAACATTGCTAAGTGTCAACATAAAGTTGGTGAGTTCATAGGTTTTGTTGTTTGATAATAGTGATGAACCATAAGATTTATAACCATTGTATGAAATATAGCAATCTTATATATATCACAATGAAAAGTATTTACTATTGTCTAAGCTCATGACACCGAAGCGTTAACATGTATTATCATAAACAAGCCCATGCAGATGTTCAACCCGCAATATCCGTAACTGACTCAAATAAAACTGTGTTTACTTGACCAATGTCAGTCCAAGACAAACAGGGATGTCAATCCCGATAGATCTATCCATAACATTCGCGCTCCCTCAACCGGTCAAGAAATTGACGGTTCATGATAAATTGGGCAATATAGCAAGTTGGGTTGAATAGGGACTTAGACCCAAATAGTAAATCAGTAAATGTACTTATGTTCAACTGTTAAAAATAAGCAATATTCTCACCCTAAAAGATAATTTAAAACAGTAAAGTAGGGGCTATGAAAACTCACCTTGTCTGTTAATCGATGGAGATTGGGAATGGATTAAGGCACGTCAAATAGCGACTCAGTGAAACACCTAATTGATTATAACAGCTACTGAGTTTACATTCTAAAATTAATGTATGAAGTAAACTATGCAATTGGTCAAAAGGGTATTGTCGTTAGGAGTTAACGTTTTACATTGCCAAAGTGTTGATTAAGCCATTGGCTCTGGGACGGCTTTGTATTTATAATTATCTATACAGGAATTTAGACTATTACTCGTCGTGATTTATAATTACAAGTCTATGTGATTTATGTCTAAAGAAGATATGTACATTCTTTTTAAGTTACTAAGTTTATATATATAAAGCGCGTTTTATTTATTTGTATCGTATTCGTTGATTAATTTGCGTATTTATCAGATTCGTATATCACGGTTCGCTCGGCTCGTTTAAGTTTCTTATCAAAAGAAAATATATTTTTAATCCCTTGACTTCCAATTAATAATATATGCAATATACGCAACTTTTATAATTTAATTTCTTTTATTCTTGTAACCCCTCATATTTAAAACCCGAATAAGCTTTAAAAATGTTTTTAGCGTTAAATAAGCTTTATAAACCGTGTTAAATTTATTTACTCGTTTAAAACTTGGTTCCGTTGTTACCTATTTCTAAGTCATCAAAAAATGTTATTTAAATCTTCTAATTATCGCGAGTTTAATCATTTGCTCTTTAAAAATTTTCCAACTCTGACTGGAACGAATTGCTTCGGCCAATAAGCACGGTTCCATACTTACTTCACGTCAAAGGTTTTAAAGATTAACTCTCATGCAAGTTGTTAAATATGACATGTATACCTCCATAGACAAAAGTGTTACCCACAATTCTACTAGTTCATCCCTTTTTTCTGACTTATGTTCAGGCCCAACAATGGGTGTACCCACCACCCTAAAACCCATGTGGATAAAGCATGTGCTTTTCTTCCTACAAGTCAAATGGGATATGAAGCCAAAAAGAAACTAGCCCACCATATGAATATATATATACAACACATGTTCTACTTTGGTTTTTTTCCTTTTTGCTGCTCGACTCACGCAACAACAGTGAGTAAAACTCAATGTTTTTCAGTTTTCTTTTCTTTCCAATCTTGCTCAAATTATTCATGTTTGGTTTTCCCATTAAACCCACAATGTGCCCGACTCAATTTCTTGGGTTACTAGGCCTTTAAAGGTTGAGACATAAGGACGCTTAGGGCGTTTTGAGCAGACCCAACAGCGGCTGCTGTGGTTGCATTCTTTTCGTGGTGCAACAATCGTGACAAGGCAGTGCCTCTTTCTGTTTGACTTATTTGCGTTCTTTAGACGTTTCATAACCTTGAAATTTTCCAGGAACTCTGGTGATAGTGCCATCCTTGGCAATTATCTTTGTTTCGATTTCCTCAACCGTTTGTCCATCAACTTCCTTCAAGGTCATCTTCTCTTCGACTCTACACGGCCACATAGCAATAGGAATTCGGATCTTGCGGTTACCCCGCCTGCATTTCTTAATCTTTTTACACCCAGTTGCGAAAGCAACTGAATTATGGTACTTTCTACGAATAGGGGGAGACATACTATAATAGACCACAAAACATAGACTATATCAGGATACGGATCTCAAAATAGCAAAGAAAAACTCAACTTATATATATTATATAGTATAATGTACTTTATGAAACTTAGGGAAAATAAGCATAATAGGTATATACTTACACATAAGCCCTAAATGCATCTATATGAGGGACCCTTAAGCTATAGTCTAGGCTCAACCACCTAGTTCTCTATAACCATAGGCTCTGATACCAATCTGTCACACCCCGCCAAGGCGGAAACGCGAGGCGTAAACAAGAATGGATATCATCACAACACATGGTGTCTATATAGAGAATACTAAAATGAAAACTAAAGTAAAGCAAAGACACAAAGTGTCATAACAATACCCAAAACCTAATGGTGTCTTTATTAATGAGAAAGAGGTCTCGTCAATAAATGACATGCAGAACATAATCCAAACAATTCATGCTAACGCATTTATTCAAACAGAAAACATAAATAAACTCAAGAGCGAACTCCAATGTAATCCTAGCGGTCATTCTAGCCACTTCTCTTAGCTTTAATATCCTCATGAACCTCACCTGAAAATGATGCTTAAAAACGTCAACACAATGGTTGGTGAGAGTCATAGGTTTAAGACACACAAATCAATCCTTAAAAAAACAAAACAATTTGCTGCGATTAACATAACATATCATGGCAGAACAATTTAAGCTAGCTATCACATAGGCTATCATACAACTCACAATCAATCACAACGGGACGGAACGTGCCCACGATCCACATAACAAAGCCTGGGGTAATCCATTACCCTCCGATCGGAATCACACAGTATGGAGTATTATTTCAACCCTCCAGTTAGATTTGGAATGAGTAGAGTCACTACCCTCCAACCGGAATCACACAGAAATGGGATCTTATTTCAATCCTCCAATTAGATTTGGAATAGGTAGAAGCACTACCCTCTAACCGGAATCACACAGCAATCACAACAACATTAAGCATATCACCTATAATAACCACATAAACGTTCATGCCTCAAGTAAAACCACATAATCGCAGCGATTAAACACATCCAAAACATCTTTGCATCATTTCCATCCCAATGTAAAACATTAAAAGTGGGACTATGAAACTCACCTGATGCTTAGCTTCCCAAAAGAATCCAACAAAAGCTTCACAAACACTTCACGGATAATCTAAACAATTAAGCACACAATAAGCTACCATCAATTAGGCATTCAACCCAATATGATGTAACCTCAACTATGATGGATATCTAAGCTATCTACCATAATTCTATACTTGATTTAAACCTTTTCCAACTCCTACATATGTCATTTACACTTCACTGCTACACTTTATATTTTCTGGTTTTGAGCAGAATTTTATACTCACTTACGCGTCCTAAACGTACCACTTAAACACTTCCACAATTCAAACCAAAATTCACCATGCTACATATATGTCCTATGAACCTCTCATAGATCTCCCAAAGCCATTACCCTTTTACAAATACCCTTTATAAATTCATTAATCTAAAGTGTCCAAAATTCGTCTAGAATCTAACCTCCTAAAAGTATGGCACTAGCTGACCACTTTAGACCTTCTTTCATAATTAGCAAATATTCAGGGGTCACAAACAATATATAAACTAACTTTCACGTTATATTTAGACTCTAACTAGATGTCTAAGTATTTTTAGAAAAATTAAAACCAAAACTAAAATTCGTCACTGTTTTACACACTGATTTTGTAACGACCCTTTGACTCACTTCCCGACCATAAAAACTCACGAGGCCGCCTTTTCTGGAAAGTAGACTCTCTGAGGTTATCTCCAGTATGTTGTAAATTGTTTATTTGAATTTTTATGAATGAGCTATGCTCGTTACAAAACTGCCTAAAATTCTGTAGTGAATTAAACAACTAATTCGGGCAATCTAGACCCTAACGCAAGGTCAAATCTCGTAACCAATTAAAATAATGATCAAACAATCATTATAACATTATAAACTTCCAGAAAAATCAAAGCCCTAATTTATAAACCCTAATTTATGAACCCTAATCCATCATACTTAGATTACATTAATTGAAAATTAAATAATTAGAATTTAACAAAGATTAGAAAATACCTTAACCAAAAACCCTAAAATTCTCTTCTTCTTCTCTTGGAAAATTCGGCCGAACAAATGAGGGTCTATAGAGGGTTAGGGATTAGTTTTGTATTTATAAGCCTCCTAAGAGATCCTAGATAAAGCCTATTTAGAATTCGATTTCTAATACAACTCCTTTTTCTTTTCTTTTCTCTTTTTTTTCTACTATTCGGCCGGATAGGCCCTTTTCTTTTTATTTTTTTTCTTTTATTTATTAATTATACAATTACTTGTATTTTCTTAAATTTTTATAAAAACCTTAATAAATTTGACTATACCTTTTTGCTTAAACGAAATCCACTAGACTTTTAAAAATAGCTTTTAACTTTTTGTTTTTAGTGATTATCTTTAGACTCATTTTGCATAACTTATCATATTCGTTGTTGTCACACCTCGCCAAGGCGGAAACACGAGGCGTAACATCATGGATATCATCACAACACAATGGTGTCAACAATAGGGAATCACTACGCATAACTAGAAATAATCTCTAACGTAAAACGAATGAATTAATATTTACTACAATCCAATACATGAGAGGATAACTCAATAGATTGATTACAATACTAAAAACATATAAACCACATAAACCATAAATCAATAAATATAATTGCAACAGGACTAAGTCACATAGGTTGGATAACCAGCTCAAGCCATGGTTGTCCACCAATACGAAAACAAAAGCATGAAATTTGTATAATAAAAACGGTTATCAATACAAAGACAATGTTCACACTATCAAATAATACGATACAAAAAATTCTGAACAATTATGAAATAAAAATAAATGAGAATTCCAATTTCATCTTATTATTAAATTCAGTATCTTCATAACGCTCACTTGAAAATGATGCTTAAACGTCAACACAATGGTTGGTGAGAGTCATAGGTTTTACGACACCAATACAAGATTTAAATAAATTACTGTGATTATAAAAAAAAACAAAGCAAGACAAATAAGCTGGCTATTATACATGCTAGCATTCTTGAAATTAAGTATCACAATTAAGACGGAACGTGTCCCCCGATCCAGTGCAACAAACATAGTCATAGAGAGGAATGATGTCCCTAATTCTAGACTCTTGGTACCGTAGCACACACAGGTTCATACCCACACAAAGTAAATGAAACCTCTTGCTCAGAAAGTAGGCGAAGAACAATGCAACAACATACACATGCAACACATAACATATAATAGCAACTTAAAATTCCATGAGCAACTTGAACCACATAATCACAGCAATCAAAAATTATTTTTGCATCATTTTCATCCCCAAAAAACATAGTAAAATGGGACTATGAAACTCACCTGGATACTCAAACGCAGCTTCCAAATCTCTACACGCAACTATACAAATAAATAAACACGGTTACACGCGACCAAGCTAAAAGCTCTAGTCCATGTAACACACATATGATGGATTTCTCAGGGTTTAGTTAACCATCATAAGTCACCCCGACACCATGCCCAACCTTAACCATCTTACTAACACTTTACACTAACTACCTACAATTAACTCAGAATTGCACAATAATAACTCATGTTCATTTATGAGTATATTAACTACCTTGTGATTCTCAAGTATTACTTACATGTGCAACTACCTCAAATAAAATCAAACTTCAAAACTGTCCTAATTCGGATCTGATTGCACACCAAAATATATCACTCTAACTACCATACTTAGACATGCTTTCAGAGGCTAATTTTTACAGGATTATCCATAGACATATGGAACTTAACTACTGTAGAATGTCTAAGCTTAATTCCACTTTTAAGTATAGGTTTTACCCTCACAAACGTGACCTAAATCTGACCCGTGTTTACTATTCTGACAACTTTTAGTGTAACCAACATTTGAATGACTTCCCGACCTTAAAAACTTTCGAGGCCAGATTTTCTGGAAAGTAGACTCTTTTGGCTTTTTCAAAGGCTCAAGAAACATATCAAAAAAACGTTTTATCATCTAGATATCAGTCGTTGAACACGACCCAAAATTCTGCTCAACCCTAAATCAAGTTTTAACGCAAATCTAACGTAACCAATAGCATAATCATAACCCTAATCAAGCCCTAATCATTTTATCATCATTTAATATCATTAATATTCTGAATTTTATGAAACCCTAATTTATCCATCACTTTGTTGTTACATGAATTAAAAGAAAGTTAAACAATTAAAATACCTTGATCCTTAATTCTTGAACCTTAAACCACCAAATTGATCTTGAATAAAAAAAACCCTTTTTTCTCTGCTCTTGAGTTCGACCGGTATAAAAAAATAGAGGATTATGGGTTTGTATTTATAGTGTAGAGAAAAGATCTAGATAATTACTAAATAAGAATCCTAATTATACTAAAATTAGTTTTTTTCCTTCTTGACCGGCCGAACCAACAATCTTTTTTTTATTTTATTTATTTACACATAAACCCTTTTATTTTGTTATTTTTATAAAAACTTTTATTTATTTAGACATCCTTCTAAATAAGTCTAATTTTAAATACCTAAAAATAAATTCACTACATAATTTATTTTTCTAACTCAATAACACTAAAATCTATTAACTAAATTTCTATACTCGTGAATTCCTATTATCCAAATACGTATACATTTACATATAATTATGTACACACATAGAATTTTACCATCATTTCCATTGTCACTAAAATGTGAACATAATGAAATATCCATAGCAACCATAACTTCAATCACCATGAGACGATCACGCTCAATGGATTTGTAACCAACCTATATAAGATCACATAAACACATAATTATTGTAACACATATTGAAACTCAAGTCAATACTAACGGTTGACTAACATGCTCAATACACAGTTGTCACAGTATCCCCTCCTTAGGGAAATCTCGTCCCGAGATTTAACCACTAGATTCACCAGCAATAGTAACAAACAAATGGGGATACCTAGCTTTCATATGGTCCTCGCGCTCCCATGTAAACTCAAGACCACGGTTTAAACTCCAACGCGCTTTAACAATCGGAATCTTACTACACTTTAAAGTCTTAACCTCACGATCCATAATCTCTATGGGTTTCTAGAAAAAATGAAGAGTTTTGTCGACCTTGATTTCGTCCAATATCACATGTAAGTTAGCATCCGCCAAACACTTCTTGTGTCATGCACCTCACTCAATTCGTTAGGCAATCTTAACCTATAAGCTACAGGGCCAATCCTTTTAAGGATTTCAAATGGTCCCACATACCTTGGTGCCAACTTACCTTTCTTTCCAAATCGCATCACGCCTTTCCAAGGCGACACTTTGAGTAATACCTTATCTCCAACCTCGAACTCTAGGGTCTTATGTCTATTGTCAGCATAGCTCTTTTGACGATCTCTTTATAACATCTACAGTCCAAAACGCCGTCACAAATCTCTGACGCGGTCGCATTGATAAAGCCAGACGGCTTCCGCAAGTAAGGCCTGATCCATCTCCACCCATTTATGTGGAGTTAATTTCTCCAAGCCTTCTTTCGTGTAAAGTTGCAATCCTGTCTTGTTTCTTTCAAAATAGAGCCCAAGTCACGTGTATTTCCTCTGAATGTCTTCCAAGTGCTAAAAATGCAAAAAAGAAAAGATTAAGCACATATTTTAAGCATTTTTGCATGATTATAGGGGTTAAATGACCCTGAAAAAGTGTAATAAAAATTACAACCTCATAAATGACCTCGTACACTTGGGATTTTTCTTGAAAACCCCAAGGCAATGAGCTTTACCTACCTAAACAATAGCAATAGTCGAAGAAATGTTTAACTTACTCTTTAAAGCTATCCAGGCACAACCCAATTATGCAACCTCGAAACTAGTAAGCACCGAAATTATACACTAGCACCTCACAATAAGTTGTTTCTTGATTCTCTCTTTCTCTCGGGAGTATAATGAATTAATAACAATGACAAGGAAATAGAACAATTTAAAACTCATTACTGCCATAGCATAAAAATTACCATAGGCTTGATAAAGGATCAAAAGCTCCACCGCAATCCAAAAGTACTAAAAGGTTACAATCAAACGAAGGTCTTTAAAGGGTTGTGGCGGGTGTAAGTGTAATAGATAAACCTAGAAACAAAACAGATGGGAAATATATTAGGAGTGACTTTTGGGGAGTGAATTTTAGGGTGAAGTGTTGATAAATCATTAATAAGATGACACGTTTGATTTGAGGTTCTAAGCAAAAATCGACCACATGACAAATATATACAACTCTACACAACTTAACATCAAATTCTTTCTTTTCTTTCTCTCTTTTTTTCATAACATCAATTGGGGTTATAGATACAACCCCTATATATGTAACTGTTTACATACCCGATACAGAAGCTAATCTATGTCCCACAAATTTAGGTGGATCAAAATAACATGAGACTATACAATCAAATAAGACTTATACTTTTTTTCCCTCATTCTTTCGCAAAATAAATACTACCTATAATACTATCATGAATCCCAATAGTCCTAAAATTGTATTTACAAGGATAAAGACTTAGCAACCGTGTACTCAAATAATTAACTTAGGTTAAACAATAATGTACTAAAAACGAGTACATACAAGGTAGGCTAAGGCGATTTGGGTGTAACAATTGGTTTAAAGGTAATGCTCTTCATTAACAATCCGACATCCATTGGAAATTACAAGAACCATGAAAATGAAAGGCTTGAAAGGTTGTACTAGGGGAATCTTACTAAAAATAAGTGCATGGCAAGGGTGCGGGATAGTTATATAGTCGAGGTTACCATAATAACAATTACAGGTTTAAAACATGGGTTTAATCCTAGCACCTCTTATCATTTAGCAACTCCTAATACTCACTATGCGGTCTCGGGATGCATCACTAAAGCAAGTTCTAGAATTTAATACATTACTGGTACACTCTCATATAATTTAAAATCGATACCAATGCTCCAGAAAAGGCAACAAAATCACATGTGCACGGACACATCCATGAACGCGACACATGCAATTGCTCTTTCCTTAACTCGAGAAAGCTAAAGGTATAAATCATCTTGGGTATCACAGATGGATACCTGAATTCCTAAAGATCTAGGGGTCAACCTC
This sequence comes from Tanacetum coccineum, assembly GCA_026074375.1. Classification (NCBI taxonomy): domain Eukaryota; kingdom Viridiplantae; phylum Streptophyta; class Magnoliopsida; order Asterales; family Asteraceae; genus Tanacetum; species Tanacetum coccineum. Next base: position 1,189 of record BQNB010097758.1, on the reverse strand, counting down.
ACAATTTAGGGGTGGAATTTTTTTTGAGTGGTAGGGTTTTTGTGCTAATCATATAATTCCCTATCTAATAAGATGCTACTAGTACTTAGTTTTATCGGTATGTACCATAAAAAATTTAAATTTGGGTCAAAATTACATTCTACGCTATGTTTCAATATATTACTCATCATTTTAGGGACGAAGCAAAGATAAATGAAACACTAGTTTCTAAGGCTTTTATTTCCCCCTACACCTATTATGAATATTGTCCTTAATGTTCCACAAAGTACCCGTAAATGAATAAACGGAAAAGAAAAAGAGCGAAAGAAACTGGTACTCCCCTGGTTTTGCTCAATGATGGAGAAGAAACAAATGATCCCGGCTAAATTGTCATCCAAGTATTATCCACATGAAACTCCTAAGAACTCCCGGGCTTCTCCTCATCAAATATAACCCACAAATCAAAGATAAGATACAACTATACCTAGCGTAAAATTAGCAGAATGATAAATACAACTATATGATTTAGGGTTTTTGACTCTACGAAAACAAATAAAGGATATGATGAATGTGTTAATGTATTTGTGGTTTTCTGCAGGTTTTAAGCAAATTACAAATTCCAGAAATTATACAAACTTTTCAAAAATTAGAAAAATACGGATTTTACTGTAGCAGGGTGGCGACGCCGTCAAAAAAATCCTGATGCCGTCTCCATGTGCTGTAAAGATTTTTTTTTCTTTTCTTGAAAAATTCCTGCACGCAATCCCATTAGTATTTTCCTACAAAAACCACAAATTTTATTAACACAATCATATGACTCGAACAGACATACAAGACCCGAATTAATCTAGATTATTTATTTGACTTGTTTGAAAATTGGTTCTTATAAACCGGATATTTCCCTACACTTATTATGCAAAATACATTTGATTGAGATTAAGACGAGGTTAAAAAAAAAATAAAGCATAATCACACAATATTTTCAAACATAAACAAACAAACGATAAAGAATTAAAACACACAACACACCTAAATGCATGAAATTAAAAGATTGGGTTACATCCCAATAAGCGCTTTTGTTTATTAGAGAGTCTTTTAGCTAGACTCGGAGTCCTATTTCTTACGTGACTCCTCCTTGGTTGTTCACATAACTTTCACTATTTTTGAAAACGGAATTCTTTTTGTTAAACAACTTATTTCTCCATTGATT
>BQNB010097757.1:0-21680 GCA_026074375.1 Tanacetum coccineum | reverse complement strand
CATAGTAGTCATAAGCACATATCTTGTCCCAAAAAAACCACATTTCGCACAAATCAATTCAAAACATTTCAAAACACATTTTAATATCATTTTCCCCCAACAGAAAAACCAGTAAAAAGTGGGGCTATGAGAACTCACCTCAAGCAAGTCTTTAGCAACCCAATCTCAATCACACGACCTAGTCCAATTAATGTCCCAATTTAATCATCCAATTCCAAAACAATCTTCACGTTTGATGCATAGAGTTTAGACGCGTTGTACAATTACCCAAAACAATTTAGTGGTGTGATGGTTGACGACATATTTCCACAATCATATCAATCTCATTCCCCGATGATCCATACTTATACTATTTAGAGAAAATAGATAAGTAATATAAATAAATATTTATAATTAATAATTATAAATATATCTCGACAAGTCCATTCGGTAAACCTTAGTCACTTCAAAACAATCATAATACGGTTGAAAATAAAACGTTTACTCATAATAAACACATTAGAGAAGTTTCAAGAAAAAATATATTTTTCCTTTTTAGTGAATTTATTAAAAATCAAAAATCATGTTTTTAGAAAAATTTCTAAGTATCAACTTTTTACGAAATTTCGACATGACCCGTACGCTTATACAACGTTTTCTAAGGTTTTAAACCTTATTTTCAACACTTTTCATAAATTCGATAAAATTCCAAAATCTCAATCTTTAACGTTTACTAAAATGTTTTTCCCAAAATATCATTCAATATCACTTCGTAAATACATTTTTACTTTCAAAAGTCCGACAAAACTCTCATATCAACTAACTATCGCTTATTGGGCTTTAAGGCCCAACAATGGTCCATTAATTCAACCCACGAACCAAACACCCTCTTTTATTTATTTCGTTTCTAAAAATCGATTTTCACGACGATCAACTTGTACAACTAACATCTATGCATCAAAATAAACCCAAAAGGACAAACAAAATTTAAATTTGAAAACTTACAAGAAAATCTTCAAAAATGTATATTTCGACGCGAACCAGACAACCCAAACGTTGTTTAAATGAATACCCAAACACTCGTATCAACCCGGAATATCACATTCTCGATCAAAGTTAGAAAATTTATGGTGGATTATGGTGGAGGGTGGCGGACGAACCAATACACACACACAAGTGTGTGTTTTATTTTTTTGAAATAAAAATGAAATGAGTGGAAACTTGCTAGAAAATGAAATATAAGTGTACAACTTTAGACAAGGCTAGCTAAAATTTAGCCACCTTGTCCCCCTCTCTTGCTATGACCGGCCATGGGATCCAAGGGAGTCCCGGGTCTTTCTTTTCGGGTCGGGATCACTTAAATACTCGTAAAACTCAACCGTAAAATTTACCCCAAAGTTAATTAGCATTTTTATTCACCTTAAAAATACTTTTCCATTAACCTAGAGTATTTATACGACATATTTACACTTTAAACCCATTCAAAACTCATCTGAACATTAACGGACGTGTCAGACTCGTTTTTTGGCATTTCTCACAAATTCACTGGTCAAACCACCCGGAATACAAATAACACAATAATACCTTCCAAAAGGGATTATTAATCATAATAAACCACAATTCATCACAATTCTCATAAAAATCATCACCATCAACACGGTACAAAATCTGAATAAACTAACAAAAGTCAAATAGTCAAAGGACTATAAATGAAATATTCAGAACACAAAAAGGGCAAAGGTTACACTTGCAGATATTAAGAGTACGTAATGATATTACTACCACTATGTATCTCATTATCTTGAAAATCGTTAACATGTGTTTGTTCAGAATACTGCATCTCTTGCACATCCTGATCAATCATATCATTCGGGTAAGAATCAGAATATGGTACCTCAGAGAGAACTTCAGGATCACAGCTTGAAAGATTTGCCATCATAACCGCTTTAGCCGAGGATAAGTCATCACAATCCGAGTCATATGCATCCAAGTCGTCAGTCTGGAAAGCTGAATTATGAGGGATTGTCTGCTAAGCAACTGGAGCTTCTGATATACCAGGGTCTGATAAAAATGCAAGTTTCTCTTCATCCAATATCTGACCCGCTTCCTGAGCTTCGACTAACATCAATTTCTCATTAAACCATGCAGCATTCCTTAGCCTTTTTGGCTGAGTACACTGTCTCGCCATATGCCCTTCTCCTTGATGGTTATAACACTTTACAACTCTTGGTTTACCAGTTGCAACACTTCCCTTTAAAGTAGTAGCAATTCCTCTGTTTTCGGTACCAGCATAACTCTGATTTTGTCTTCCTTGAACTTGTTGAACGGTGACTCTACCATCTTGAATGGTTGCTTGATTTCTAAGATTAGATGATGTTCTGAGTTGATTGTTTGATGGTGTAAACCTTGATGCTACAACAGACAGAAATGCCATTGCTTTGTTAATGCATTCAATCAGATCTTCTCCTTGCTAAAACATAGGAACAACGAGACTAGAGTCTAATTGGGGGAAATTCAGCTTGAGTTTGTTGTGTCACTAGAGGAGATATAAATGGTTAAGGGGAAACTGAATGTTGATGTGGATTGACTGGAGTGTGATGGTTTTGATAATGAATGAGTGATGCATAAACTGGTGTGAATTGTTGAGGAGGTGGATACATTAAAGAGCATGAATGTTATGGTCACTGAGATGGATTGTATAGAGTTGGAGAGTTGGCTACGAATGCAAGAGGATCCAGATATCTTTCATACGTGATACGAACTTTATTAGCATGTCGTTCATGTTGACTAAGGTATGCATACAACTGATCATAGTTGGTGGTATACAAACTCTTAGCTAACTTCACATCAGTGACAAACTTGCTCCATTCCGATGGAAGAGCATTCAGAAACTTGGTATTGACTTAAACTTGTTGCATAGTCATCCCAATAGTATGCATGTTATTGATCAGCTGAGAGAATCTCCAGTAGTACTCATACAGTGTTTCACCTTGAACATAAGCAAACTTATCAAACAAGTTGTACAATCTGCATTCACGTTCTTGGTATGATAATTCAGTGCCTTTCATTAGCATCTTGACTCTATCCCAAATATCCTTAGCCGCCTCTTGATGGTTAACAAGTGCATACACATCGGGTGGAAGACCGTGAAGAATGATATTTGTTGCTTGAACATCACAGTCATCTTGAAGTTGTTGTGCTTCAGTGAGTTCGGAGTATTTCTTAGGTCTAGTTTGCCCATTTTCTTCAACAGTTAGATAAACCAATGGACCATTATCGATTGAATCAAGCATCATCCTACCATGTTTCTTCCCTTTGATGAATAGACGTATACGACTTGCCCATGAATCATACATTGATTTTTCAAGCATTGGAGGACGGTTCTCAGCTCCAGCAACAATGATGTGTTCTGCTAAAGTAGTCATCTTGAATTAATTAAAAAGTGAAATGATTAACGAGTGATCGAACAGTGATAAAGGAGGATTGTGTTAAGAGTTGTTGTTGTTGGTGAATAAGATTGATATTCCACGGGATTTTACAAATCTTCACTAAAACCGAGAAATCCATATATTTCACGGGATTTTACAAAGTAAGACAAACCGTAGAAGATAAAATCATTTTATGAATGATGTAATGTTTCGCTTGAATATGACAAATGTAATTTTTCACTTGTAATGTTTCGCTTGGATTATGACTATGTGATGTTTCACTTGAAAGAAGAAAATTGGTCAGAGTTAGCGTCTTACAACACATACGAATTCGCTTGCACTAACAACGCTGTCATAAAACTGCTTGCAGTAACATATTATCCTTGCTAACACAAATTTCGGGTCTTGACCTAAGAATAATTAAGCAGAGTTTCGTTTCCTAGAAATTACAAAATGCGCATGAGGTCAACCTGTCATATTTCGGGCTTAGCAACATGATTTTCGCTTACTTCATATTTTGCATTGCTATCATACATATTTCGCTACATTTCAATACATATTTCGAGCTAGCTTTAAATAAAAACGATTACTTTATCCATTCGCCACAAAAAATCACCAAGAAAACTCTGCCCTTATTTGACGTTTAAAATAAACCTTGAATAATCTTGCACAATTAGTTTATCATCAGGGGCCTAAATCCTGCTTTTTAAAAACACAAACTTTAAGCACTTGAATACACAAAAATCCATGCTTGATTTTGAAGGGGCAGCACGAACCCAAAATAACTCAAACTAATGAACTAAACAAGATATATAACGACACAAGCTCACGATATCACACCCATGGCGACTTGATAACCAACTTGGGGTGAGATGTATCAATATCAACTTACAGCAATGTACAATATAGAAAGTATTAGAGAGAGAGAAAGTAGTTGTATTCATCAGAGAGAGAAAGGAAAGGAAAATGTATTATGTGTGAAACTAAATGAACAACCAACCCTCTCCAAAGCATGGAGATGGGTATTTATACCTACCCTAGGGCCGGTCACATAAGGATGACTTATGTTGACCCGATTAGTATTGGAATTTTTTCAAATATTACCTACTAGTCTATACTATTTTTACATTTCGAAATGTGACTAGTCTTTTTCTCATCGATTTCTATACACAACACCAAACAAGCGCTATGAACTATGATTCAATCTGTCATATTATTGAGTTTTCAGTATTCCTATGTATGGTGTTCAATACATAATCAAATCATTTTGGCCTTCAGATTACATTTTAGTGCTCTCATAATAGTAAAAAAAAACCCGCAGTACATCTATATTTAGGGTTCATCTGGTTTGTAAATGATTTTGGATCAATATTATGATTTGATATAGGTTTGAAAAGAGAATAAAAGAGAGAAATATGTATTTGTTAAAAGTATTTAGTTAGGTTATAATGTTAAATCTTAACTTAAATTATAGAATATTAAGAAAAATGAAAGACATAAAGTAAAAAAATGAGACTTTTTTTTGCCATCCACCAATACTGTGTGCATCATCGGTATAATTTAGTAGTGAGTGGCAAAAAAGTACAAATCACCTCCCATACTAAATATAGTGAAATCCCAACATATGTGTTGGGTTTTATGCGTGGCATGCATGTTGGGTTTTATGTGAGGGGAGATGAACTTCATTATCAAATCAAATTCTTTTTACTAATCAACACTTCTACCTATCAACGTCAATCTTTTTTCTCAGAAACCATGAACCAAACAAGACCTTAGTTGAAGTGAGGTTCACATTTTATATATTATTGAAAGTCGAAATTGCAAGAACCAGGCCAATCGACTAGTAATATCGTTTGTTCGAGTCAGTTTTGAACTTAATCTGAATAATTCTGATCCATCTTTTATTAACCAAAATCCAATATATTCATTTAATTTTATTGGATTGGAACGATTCATTCACATTAATAGGGTTGCTATTTTGGTTAATCAGATTTTGAAAAGAAAAAAAAAACTTATCCAACCTTGCCTTTGTGTTAAGGTTAAGTCATCCGAGTTTAGATTAGTATGAATTAGGGCTGAGCATTATAGATTGAAGACTGGACTGAACCGAGAAATCGGACTGATAGTATGTATTTTAGTCCGTTCCTAGGTCACTCTTTTAATCATTTTCGGTTCTCGGTTCGGTCTTACGCACAACCGAACACTATGATTTGTTGGATCGGACCAACGAACCAAATCGGACCAACTTAGACATGGAACGAACATTTCGGTCCGATGTTTTGGGCCAAATCAATTTTCGGTTCAATCCAGCCCGGTTTAAGTCCGGTCTTCGGACCGTGGTTAACCCTAGTTAGAATCAAGTTCAGAATTAAATCGTCTTTATCAAGTTCAAGTATCTTTTACACCCTTGCACACAAACACATTCTCAAAAGAAATACCATGACTGCACGATACACAAATCCAACAAGAAAAACCTAACTTATGGACAAATAACACAATTTCTCATTTCAAAAAACACATATTCACAAATTAAAAAAAAAAGAAAAAGAAAAAAAAGAGCATCTCTATTCTTCTCCACAACCAAGCAACACAAAAAAAAACTTGGAGACTTCCGATACCCCCCCAACCCATTTCCCCTCACTCAAAACGACAGAAATGACCCAAACAACAACAACAACTCACCGTAACAACCTAACAGACTCCCAACCATCACCATCCTCATCAACAGGTATGAGACTAATAGTCCCATTACAAGGCATAGTTCAAGGCAAAGGTGGATTAATCTTAGGTTCAGTTATACCTTGTGCTATGTACTATCTCCTCCAATTCTATCTTAAACGACGTCGTTCGGAGTCCAAACGACAACCTGATGAGGAGGAGGTGTCGTCGTTGTTGTCTAGGTCAGCTTCTAGGTCTAATTTGTTGATGACACGTGGCTCTATTGGGAGACCTAGTGTGTCTGGGAGAGTGTGTGGGATTGCCAAAGCTAATGATTCCCCGTATTATATTGGGTTGGATAGAGTTAACGAGGATCCGTATGATAGGGATGGGAATAAGTCTGGGGTTATTCAGCTCGGATTGGCCGAAAATAGGGTACAATATTGTAATCTGTCTTACGAAAGCGTAATCATAGTTTAACTGTATTGTTATTGCATACTAAGAAAACAAAGCGGTTAGTATTTTATAGCAATGCCGTTAGAGTGTGATTACATTTTTGGTGCAGTTAACTTGTTAATAAGATTTCGTAATTGCACGGAAATGTAACATACTTTCACCTTTTTTATCATCATATAATAACATACTTTGTTTTTTACCCTCTCTATGTAACATACTTACATTTTGATGCAATTGTAGGTAACTGCGTTACATACAGTTGGTAAAAGTAAAATTGTAAGTGTGTTACATACAAAGGATATAAAACAAAGTATGTTAGTATAGGATGAAAAAAAAGGTAAAAGTATGTTACATTTGGTGGAATTATTTTTTGGATTGTAACTGTGTATGTGTTTTGGTGATTGCAGTTATCGTTGGATTTGATTGAAAATTGGATAAGCGAGAATTTGAATGATTCTATACTTGGCGGGGTTGAAAGTAAAGGGGGTTTGAGTGTTAGTGGCATTGCTACCTACCAACCGTTTGATGGAATGACCGAGTTGAAAGTGGTAAATGTTTTACAACGTTTTCATATTAATCTCGAGTCTAATTATGTGTGCATATTAGAATTTGTAGTTTGTTGGCGACCAATGGATGATAATGTTGTCATGTAGTTACAATGCGAGAAGTTTGGTTTATAAGGTAGCATACCATGTGACTAGTTTTTCTCTTGATTGTGAAATGTGGGTGGGGATGGTATTTGGATTGTGACCTCACATTAGATTGTGAAGACCATTATCCGAGGAACTATATCTTGCTTTAGATTGGAATGGTTGGTTGGTATTGTGTACTTATTGTTCATAGAATATGTGGTAGGTTACTATTAATAAGTTGCTAAATCACGAGCGTACTCTAGTCACTGTCTACATGTGGGGTTTGTACCCATTACAATCTTTTTGGGCATGATGATTGCGACACGTGCCATACGTGGTAGAAAGGAAGGAATTAATATACGACTAAAAAGAAGTGTAGCTATCTAATATGTTTAATTGGGAGGCAGGACCAATGGTAAAATTAAGGCTCAGATGTTAGTCTTTAAGCTCATTGACCCGATCATAAGAGTTCTATTTACTGATGATTAGTAAATAAAGGGTAACACCACCCATGTCCGTCTGCACTATCCGATTCTATGGGCGAAAGAAATCACGATCCCCCCCCCCCCCCCCCCCCCCACAACACACACACCACCACCACCACCAACTGGGTGATGCTCACCTGGACCATTTATAGACTGCAGACAGAGACATATTAGAGGTTTGAATGTAACAAGTAGAACAGATGAAGTAATACTTGTCTTTATTTGCTTTCGTTTCTATCATATCATGTTACAATGCATATTTAGGATTCTCTTAGATGATATTTACAATGAGCCTTTATCCTATATTTTTATTGTAGTGATAGATCATCAGATAGTTGTATATTGTGTAAGTGATAAAAGGTGTGAGAGGGTTTTATCAGATTGTGTGAAACATTTATGTGAGACGTTCAAGAGATCCGATAAAGTATAGGCGGGGTTAGGAATTGACAGTAATTAACTGTTGGGTATCTATCATCACGTCTATAAATTTTTCGCATAGTTCTGCAGTTTCTTCCTGTTATTACACATCTACTTATCAGTTATCATATTATGGATGCCATTATTAGTATTTGCTTCTGAATGATTATGATCTGTGTGTATCATAATTGGCTAATTTTTTCTGTTATTTTTCATTTGCTTTTGGTAGGCCATGGCTGGATTCATGTCACAGTTTGTAGGAAGAACAGTGTCATTTGACCCATCCCAGATCGTGTTAACATCTGGTGCAACCTCTGCTATCGAGATTCTTTGTTTCGCTTTGGCAGACCACGGAAATGCTTTTCTTATACCAGCTCCATACTATCCTGGGTAATTTTAATGCATTTGGCTAGACAGGCAAAATAGGTTCATGTTAAAATAGGGCATCCTTGTTGTGTGCTTTAAACCAGTTTTTGAATTTTATAGAAATAGTTAGTGTCCCAAATCGGACAGATTTACGTGTAAACTGGTCATTTTCTTTTGGGTAAACGGGTGTTCGCCTATGTTATTCACTAGAAACCTCTTTATTATAAATCTTACATCTCAAAAACATATCTGCAGGTTCGATAGGGATATGAAATGGCGAACAGGAGTGGAGCTAATACCTGTTCATTGTCGTAGTTCTGACAATTTTTCCTTAAGCATATCGGCTCTCGAGCAAGCTTTTAATCAAGCAAGGAAAAGAGGTCAAAAAGTCAGAGGAATCCTATTATCAAACCCTTCAAACCCTGTCGGTAATCTAATGACCCGTGAAACCCTCTTCGGTCTTCTAGATTTTGCCCGAGAAAAAAACATCCATATTATTTCTGATGAGTTATTTGCTGCTTCAACCTTTGGAGATGATGAATTTGTAAGCATGGCAGAAATTATCGACTCAGAAGATATTGACAAAGATCGGGTTCACATTGTATATGGATTATCCAAAGACTTATCTCTCCCTGGTTTCCGTGTCGGAGTTATATATTCTTACAACGAAAGCGTTTTGACCGTGTCTAGAAAAATGACACGATTCTCTCCAGTTTCAGCTCCAACTCAACGGTTAGTCACCTCTATGCTTTCCGATACGGCATTTATCAAGAATTATACTCAAAGAAACCGAGAGAGATTAAGGGGTATGTATGAGTTATTTGTTGAAGGTCTTAAACAGTTAGGAATAGGTTGTACAAAGAGCAGTGGAGGTTTGTATTGCTGGGTTGATATGAGTGGACTAATTCGCTCGTATAATGAAAAAGGAGAACTTGATCTTTGGGATAAGCTTTTGAGTGTAGGTAAGGTTAACATGACGCCTGGTTCATCTTGCCATTGCATTGAACCTGGATGGTTCAGATGTTGTTTCACCACTTTAGATGAAGAAGATTTCCCTCTAGTTATAGAACGGATCCGTAGTGTTGTTGAAACTTGTAAATCCCCTTCTTGAAATTCTTCAAAGTCCAAGAATTGTTATTTTAACGGCCGAAAATGCAATCAGTCGTGATGTTAGTGGTTTAAGGAGAAGGTGTCGCGTTTGCATAATGGGTTTGTAAACTCTGGCTATACCCACAGTACAAAATGGAAATCTGAACCCAAAACGAGTCGCACTCACTTTCACAGATGCAATTGTCTTCATGATTCTGAAGCTCTCGCTCGTCCAGAAAGGTTAGGTATATTGAAAAGATTGTTAGGTTTGGTTCTTGTGTGATAATATTTCGATGTTCATTCTTACGTGTAGAAATTTCACCGATTTAAATGTAGGGAATAACAAGCAGTTAGTGTTAATTTATAGATGCGTGGGTTTAATAGTATGAGTGTAACTCATTTTTTGCTCCAAATTTAACATGTTTCTACCATGCATTATATATTTGATTATGTTTGGTTATAAAAATCAAATGGACAAGTCTTGTTTTCTTTTTTGGTTTATATGATTTTCTACCGCGTGGCCCGGTTTGGTTTTCGTGAGATTGGTGATTTTTGGTATAAACACCAAACTCCCTGTAGCCCATTTGCATATGCGTTTTTATAAAATGCCCACTCATTTTGCTAGACGAGGTAGGCGAAACACGTAACACAGGAACCAATGTTCGACATGTGGCACACATTTTTTATATTCTTTTACCAACCCGACAACCATTTTGCGTACAACATGTCACACACAGCTGCGCATTTTGTGGGGCATGACGAAAAACACCCTCACTTCAGACCCACTTTAGCAGATAACGGAAAAATATTTGCATCCTTAGTCCCAAGTAATGTAAACATGTTATAGTGAGTCCTCAGTGGTACATGTAACCTTGCGTATTGTTTGAACGGGCATCTTTGAGTTCGGTTTCCAAATTGGATTGACTGATAAAACAATTTAAAGTTATAAACATGTGAATAGACTTTTTGGTTCGGCGAATTCAACTGCCGGTTTAACCCTTTTTTCCCCCAAACCAGCTTCTGATAATCAAACTGGTTTGCCGTTGAACCTGCCGAGTCAACCCGCGTTATAAAACACTCCAGTAATAGATGGAACATCTTTACGATTGTATATGCTGAAGAAGGCTATTCAGCCAGATGAATGGTCCATGAATGTTGGTCCACACTCACTATAGAATTCGGGCCAAAATGATACTTATAATAGCCTAAAAAAATGAAGTTACCAACAAGTAGTTTCTTCATACTTATGCTGTTATGCAATTGTAGTTATATTAATCGTGTTAGTTTTTGGATAAAAAGATCGTGTTAGTTTTTGGTTGATAATTATTCTCAGCTCTATATGTAACTGATATAATCGTAAAAGTATAGTGTATTATCGATACTTTCATGAGAAGAAGTTGTACAGGAGGAATAACTGCTTCGTCTATGTTATTTATTCAATCTGATCTCTGAAATATTCTATCCAATACGGGTCATGTCGCCTTAATGCCCTTATTCAGACAATTATTCGAACGAAAAGGTATTGTTCGATTATACTATAAAACGAATTATTCAATAAGAATCATCTTTCATTAAATTCCTATATTTGATTCCGTACAGAAAGATGGTTTTCCTATTCCATCCAATAATAGAGAACTTTACACGCAGACACGCATACAAACATGGAATCGTGTAAATTAGCGACGTAAAACGTCAAAACCACTTTCTGTTCGATTAAGAAATGAATAGCTAGCTTCAAGGAACCTTAGTACCTTACCTAAGTGATTCTAGTCATCAAGTCTTTATCAATCTAGGAAAAAGAACATACAAAAGTTCATATAATCATTTACTAAAAACGATAATCACATAAAACGTTGTTATATCATGTCATACCAAGTTATATCTTATCACGCTAAGGTCTCTAAATGATTAAAAAACACTGTTTGATTTCATTTGGACGAGACAGTTAGAGTACAATGACTACTCTTTTTTGCAATATCCCTGGGTTATATCTTGGGTGGTTTGAGAAAGGATCAGAAACGGCTACGTTCTTCAGGATGTCCCGGTTAGGCCATATCAGTCAAAGACTCGTCTTTAGGGCTGTAAACGAATTGAACGTTCAGCGAACCGTTCGTTAATCGAAATTCGTTTATGTTCGTTTATTTAATAAATGAACGAACACGAACAAGAATTTTGGTCCGTTTAATTAAATAAACGCACGTGAACAAACGCTTCGTTCGTTTATTTACGTTCGTGAACGTCCGATTATGAATGTCTGATTATGTTCGTTTATTTCGTTCGTTTACGTTCGATTAACATCCCAAATATTAAAGGAAATAATAATTTAATATATCAAGTATTTAAGGTCCATAAAATAATATATTAATATAGTACTAACTACTTATATAAAACATTAAAGTTGAAATTGAACAAAAAAGTTGAAATTGATAAGTTGAAAGTGACAAGATGAAACTGGTCTTCTAATGAGCGAGAATTTTGGCGCCAATAATAGTCACAGTACAAGTAAATAACTTTTTTTATACTAGATATTTTATTTACACTTGACATTTAAAATAACAACTTTATTTACACGTTCGTATATGTCCGTTTTGGTTTATATATGATCGTTTATGCTCATTTATGTTCGATTTACGTTCGTTTAACTTATTAATGAACGAACATAAACGAACATGAACAAGTTCAAATTTAAATAAACGAACATGAACAATAATTTTGGTCCGATTATGCGTTCGCGTTCGTTTATTTGTTCGGCTAAAATTAAATAAACGAACATGAACATACCTCCGTTCGCGTTCGTCCAGTTCGTTTACAACCCTACTCGTCTTCTCCGAGTAACCTCAGTAGAAAAAGACCCTTCTTAATTACATATCGACCTCTTGTCAATATATAGCCGAAAAGACCCTTCTTACACATGAAATAGGATCATATCATGTGTTATCTAGGTCATGCTTACGTGCTTAGGTAGCTTTTTAACTAAACTAGCTTTTGCTAATGGACGACTTTTTCTTTTCACATTCTTTTCTTATAAAGAGTAGTCATCAATAACACAAACAAAATTTTTTTAAGGTCAAAGTCAGAAGAAAAAGACTTAAAAAGTCAATAGGAGACAATAATTTTAAAACGGAAGGAGTACTTTTTAGTCAACTAATCACTGTTTCATATCCATGTTTCTTGTTTCTTAAACCCTTTAGGGTGTGTTTGGTCTATAGACAGGTTTAGGATTAAAATTTGGATTAAAATTTAGATTTGAATTTGAATTTGGAGTGATATAAAATATAAAATATATTATTTTAATAAGATATAAAATTAAAATATATAATTATTAAAAGTAAATAAAGGGATAATGATCCTTTCATGTTCATTTGAACATGAGAGGTAATGTTGTGTTTGTTGTGATTGTACATTTGAATTAAAATAAAATGAATGTTTTGCAATAATCACAATGTACAATCATAACAAGCACAACATTACCTCTCATGTTCAAATGAACATGAGAGGATCCTTATCCTAAATAAAGAAACTAATGTGAGGTGTAGAAGAAAATTGGGTCCACATATTTTATATAAAGACAAAAAGAGTTAATGGAAAGATATGACTTTCTCTTAAATCATGTTATATGCCAGGGATATAGGGATGCCAATAAAACCAGTACCTGATGGAGACCCGATATTCGAACCCGTTTTGACCGGGGAATCCCCGAATTGACCAGGGATGGGGACGGGGATAGGGAATCCCCGATATTAAAAACGGGGATGAGGGCGGGGATGGTAATACCTCTTGATACCCGTACCCGTACCCGCACCCATATCCGAAAAATATTAAGTTTAAATATCACTTATATTAGAGACCCAATAATTAATTTGATATTATTTCATACCAAACTTTTCATCTTCTCTGATTCTACCTATCATATATAAATCAAAAAATAAAAACCCTAGCCTCTCAAAACACAACTGCTAATGCTAATCATTTATATTAGACTTGTACTTTTGTTTCAATTGGTTTTGAATTCTTGATGCATGTACGAAGTATGCAAAATGATTTATGAAGTTATGTATCTTTAATTTCTTAATTCGTATATTCTATTTTAATGCTTATTATACTTTGTTGGATGTTACGGTAGCTAAGTGCAAAAATATATGAAGTTAGATAAGTACAAAAGGCTTGATTATACATGCGAAAAAAATCCCCGATTCCCCGATGGGGATCCCCGTCCCCATCGGGGACGGGGAAGGGATTAAAACTTTTATCCCCGTCGGGTATGGGGCCGAGGATGGGGATGGGAAACATGATCCCCAAAATTCCCCGACCCATTGCCATCCATACCCAGGGATAATACGAGGACTAAGGGGGTGTTTATTTTTGACTTAGGGAGTGTTTCTTTTTTTTCCTGTTTGGAAAAGGTCTCCTATTTCATAATAGTATCTTATTGCAGGTGATCTTATGTGAAAACAATGTGTTTCGTTTTCTTGCTTAATGACAAACACTAATAAAGTGAATTACTATCTTATCCTTTGTTTCAATCAATGTATAAAATCAAGTGGAACTTCTATATATAATAATATATATATCGCATGACTGGTATTTAATTTTTTTGAAAGACCATCTTCAATTTGTATATGAAATATTGATTTGGCCATGTTTAGTACGTATGTGAAACACAAAATTTATTAAAATCCCCAAGTGAATCTGATTATTAATTATACAAAATAACCTATCAAAACATATTGATAAATCACAGATCTAACCTTGTTCTTTTATGACCAAAACTAATTACAAAAAAATCTCTATTTGGTATTCACAAAACTAATTACAAAAAAAAATCACAGATCTAACCTATTATTACACCATAATTACACCATAACTGAAAGTTAAGCTTTTTAGCAATTAATAAAACTTGAGGAATTATGGTGACGAGAATGTACGATGGGCAGCGTCGACCGGTGATGGAGGTCGGCGGGAGTAGGAGCATGTGTTATTTGGTAACTGGTGAGTGAGGATTCAAGAGTTGGTAGGCAGTTCGAATGTTGATGATAATGAAAGTGGAGATAAATAATTATGAAGGGTATGATGAGTCTTTTGGTGTCCTAGATACGCAAAAGGGGTGGGTTTCTCATAAGCCCTTTCACAATTAGGTATCCCTTTGTAAATAAGCAATAAAGAAAACAAACTAAAATCCTAATGGAAAAATGATATGTTTCCAAAGGCCCATTAAACAAAAAATAACACCCCTTAATCTCTTAAATGGTAACAAAACAGGATGAAACAAGAATTTTTGGTTGTTTTTTTTTATTTGTAATATCTATAAATCACTGAAATGTGAAAACAGTGAGTAAATGTAAAAAGGCGTCTCATCTAGGATAATTTTTACCTGAAGTTTTAATTATACCATTTTTCTTTTCATTTTCCTTTTAATCTTTAAAAAAAATACAAGCCTCAATTCTCTGCACTTGGGTCTCTTCATATTCTCATATTACATTGTCGGCCGTCGTCAATCCACTACACTCCACTCCCCGATATACGTTATTAGTTGACCATGATTTAGGAGATTTACATTTTATTACTAGTTTCATTCCAATCAAAGTTCAAAAACGACAAACAACTCTTTTGATGTTCCTATAGAAAAATTATTTTCAAAACACAAATTTCATTTGAATTTATGTTGAGTATGATGGTAAGTTTACGCAATTTTAATACAATGTATAATGATTGTAAGTGTTTGCAATCTTTTCAAGCGGTTATTATGAAATGAGATTTATTTTAGCAAGCTTTCTTATTTTCAAACAGAACATACATTTCTAAACAAGACAGACTTTGCCAAACAAGGACTGTCTTTCCAAATAGGAAATAAAAAGAACACCCCTTAGTATAGGGTTTAAAGAACCGGCGAACACGACGGATAGCCTTATTCATGTTCGTTCCATTTAATTTTATCCGACAAATAAACAGATCACGATCCCTTTTAAACGAACGAATTTCTGTTCATGTTCGTTTATTAAAAAAATAAGGTTGTTCGTGATCGTTTATGTTCGTTCATTAGCGATAAACGAACAAAAATGAACGACATGGTATGAATGTGACTATATGAACATAATAAGTTCTATACTAATATACGTTAATATTGTGTTTTTTAAGGGTTGTTTGTTTAAGTAAAGTAAATTTAATAGTGTACGGATAAAACGATTGGATTTACGAAAAAGAAAAAAAAATGAACGTATTAACGAAGGCATTTAATCGGACGTTCACGAGCCATAAATGAACGAACATAGACTTTGTCATGTTCGTTCATTTAACTAAACGAACGTAAAATATTTTGTTAATGTTCATTCATTAATAAATAAACGAACATGACGGACTTGTTATTAGAACGGTTCATGAAATGTTAACTGAAAGTTCAGTTTCATTTACAGCCCTTAACAAGTCCCAATCTTACAGCCAGATGAACACCAAACAACCTTTTTGACCATAACTGCCTATTATCCTATGCCTACATCATCAACTAAACGCCAACCTAATATTTCATCAAAACACGTTTATGGACTGATTCACAACTCCATTGCCAAATAACTCAATTTAGCCAAACATAGACGCCAAATGCAATATGCCCATATTAAGTGTCCAGTTTGACTTTTTAAAGTCTTTTTTCATCAACTTTGATCGTAAATATTTTTATTTGTTTTATATAATACTTAATAAAAATTATACCAATGAAAAACACATTCAAAACTCTATCAATTCATATGTTTTGCATCAAGTATCATATAACATAAGAAGAAATAATTAAGGTTAAAGTTGAAAAAAAATAACTTAAAAAAGTCAAATTAGACACTTAATGTGAGACGGAGGTAGTAATAGATTAGCCTCTAATCATTTTATACAATAAAGAATTACATTATATCAGAGTGACTTTAGCAAAACAATCTTAGTATAAAATAAAAGGAAAATTCCAAAATTGGCTCAAAATCAAAAGTGAGAGTGCCATTCTACCACAAACAAAAGTATTTTCTCAAAATAGTCCAGAACAACTAGGCAACTTGGAAAGAATTTGACACGTGTCATATTTTTTTAATATTAAAGTTCAAAATTTTGAGGCAGCCTATTTATACTTATGGATAACCTATTGTACTTATGGGCAACTAATTTGTACTTAATATTAAAATAATAGACACGTGTCATTTTTTTTAAGTTGCCCAGGGCTATTTTAAGAAAAAACTTTTCGCTGGGCTATAGTGGCATTTGGATTTTCGTTTTGGGCCATTTTTGGCATTACCCCTAAAATAAATTAGACCGATCATATTGTTTGATTTTGACACGTGGCAAAATAGTGCAATGTGTTTGGTCAATAAAAAGTCAAAATTAAATTAATTTTGGTCAAACTTTGATATTTTAAAATTACAACATATATGTTGTTTTAAATATTTATATTATATATATATATATACACACACACACACACACACACATAAAATTATTAATATCAAAATAAATTGTGTATGTAAATTAATACACGATGTTATACGTATACGAACAACCCATGTTTTTTCTCTTTATGATTGTAAGTAAGAAATATCTAGAAAAAAATGTTCTTTTTGTTATATGCGTAAAGAATCATCGTTATTCCTTATAATTATCTATGCGTACCCAGGTTGAATATTAAATACGGCTAAGTTATTATTAACAAGAATATAAATATTGTAGCGTTAAGCAATTGGTCTCAAGTTATGTGATTAAAAAGCAACCTGATTTTGATTCAATCTCTCCTTTCTCTCTCTTCTAACTGAAATTCCCGCCAAATTTTCACCATTAAAAAGCTCATTAGTCCTCAAATTTCTAGCTTAATCTCAAAAACAAGAACAGATTTGGAATTAGCTTTCTATTCCGCATACAATGGTATCAATTTTATAGAATTTGAGACTGATTTTGAAAATCCACCAATGATGATTTTGGCACCAAAATTACTTCGGTAATTTGTTCATGTTGTTGAGTAATTGAGTGTTCGAATTAGTATCCTCGGTTGTTAATCATGTGATTTTGATTGATTTAAGGGTTTAATTGTAGTTTCTTATAATATTGTGATTTTCCCCAATTGTTTGGAACCCTAAGTCATGAGATCTAAGAGAACAATTAAGCCTACACAAATTCTTGATAATTCAGTGGTTACTACTAGTAAGAAAAGAACTAAACAAAAAACTGGTGTAAAAAAGAATAAGAATGATACTGTTACAATGAATGAAACTGAAGTAAGTGTTGGTGGTAGTGAAGCTGAGATGAATACTGGTATTAACACTGAGATTGAGGATGTTAAGAAAGTTTTAGGGATGAGGGTGATGGTAAGCCAGAGAAATGCAGTGAGAAAGGTCAGGAGGAATGTATGAGTAATTCTGAGTAAGTGCACACAGAGGAGATACAGAGCAATGCTAATAGTAAGGAAGGGGATGTCATTGAGAAGATTGAGGTTGCTGGTAAAGTGGTAATGGAAGATCATAAGGAAGGAGGTGCTAAAAGGAATAAGTCTTATGCTAATGCTGCTACTGCAGTATACAAAGAGTTCCTTAGGAAACTTATCACTATGCCTACTGAACTTGATGAGCAAGGTAACGAGTTTGTTATTTTTGATAAGGCTATCATAAATGAAGGATGTCAGAAATGGGATAAGACCTTGTGTGGGTATTTTATTGGTCATAATATGGCTATCAATGAATTGAGGTACAACCTTAGGAAAATGTAGGGAAGGTTGGGGTTTAAAGACATTATTGATGTGAATAATGGTATCTTTTTCATCAAATTCCATAATGAGGAAGGGCTTGAATCTGTTATTAATAGTGGACCATTGATGGTTAACTTTAAGCCTTTCTTTGTTCAAAAGTGGGATATTCACATGTGTATGGATAAAAGAGAGCCGGAAAAGCTGCCAATTTGGATTAAACTATGTAATGTGCCTTTGGAAGCCTAGACTACCAATGGCATAAGTGCATTGGCTAGCAGAATGGGGAAGCCATTGGTTATGGACAATGTAACAGTTGAAATGTGTAAAACAAAAATTGGGAGAGTGAGGTATGCTAGAGTATTGGTGGAAGTGTCTGCTAAAAAAATCTTCCAAATGAAATTGAAGTTGTTTATAAAGATAAGAATAAGGTTTAAATATGCAGGAAAAATGTTTGGTCAAATATGATTGGATTCCACCAAGGTGTTCTGAATGTTGTGTGTTTGGACATAAGGAGGGTGTTTGTGGTAAGAATAAGGCAGGTGGAATTCATGATGAAGGAAAGGAGGAAGTACAAGAGCAAAAAGGAGAGTCTTTAAAGAGTAAGGAGAATAATGACTTATAGAAGTAAGAAATAGGAAAGAGAATGGAGCATGGAATAAAGGTGGGAATAACAATTAGAAGCATAAATAGAATCATGGTCAAGGGATGAGGAATAAGAAGCTTGTGAATCAATTTGTATTCCAAAAGAAGAATAAGGAGGGACAAGACAAGAATAATATACCTAGCAGTCCATCCACTAAAGCAGCAAGTGAAGCTAAGGCGCAGGATGAAAAGGTTATGAGACCTAATGGTAATGGCAGTAGAGGGAAAGCTTGGAGTGTTAATGAAGATGTTCTAGCTAGGTTGAGGAAGTCTGCTAACAAATACTCTGTACTAGAAGATTTGGATACTAATCAAGATGAAGAAGAATGAAGCGATATGTATGAAGATGTAAATGGTATAGCTCAAGGTATGAAGAATGATATCATTGAAGGCATTGATTTGGGGGTGGCTGGAGAATGCTAACCTGTTCATTATGAATTTTAAAATTAGCTCTTGGAAGATCAGAGGCTTGAGTACCTTTGATAAGTAAAATAAAGTTATGAAGTTTATTGATGAAGAAAGTCTAAGTATGTGTGTTGTTATTAAAACTCGTTTAAAAACAAAAAAGCTCCAAAAGCTAGGAATTATGTTTACCAGGCATGGCAGTGGGTTGATAATATGAAGCTTTGTGACAAGGGTTGTAGGATAATTGTGGGATAGAATAGTGACTTAGTAGACTTGAATGTGGTTCATTATGGTAAGCAATATGTTCTATGCAAGATGGAGGCTGTTAAAGGTGATTTGTCTATGTTTTGCATTATTGTCTATGCTGCTAATGGGGGTAATGAAAGATTGGAGTTATGGAAGGATTTAAGATTGTATAGTATGGTGGTGGGTAGTTATGCTTGGGCTATTTTGGGTGACTTGAATGTCACCCTTGATCCAAAAGAGCACTCTGTTAGTAGTTCTGCTATGAAAAAGGATATGATTAATTTTAAGGAATGTGTAAATGATATTGAAGTTGATGATGTAGCCAGTTCTGGGCTCTTCTTCACCTGGACAAAGAACCTGTTCAAAACCAAATCAGGTGAGAGTGTTGGTATCCTTAAAAAGCTAGATAGCGTAATGGGAAATGAATCTCTTATCAGTAAGTATCCTCAAGCTCATGCAATATTCTTACCTTATCTCGTATCTGATCACTGTCTTTTTGTATTGGCAATTCCCAACTCATTACAGACTAGAAGGAAAGCTTTTAGATTTGCTAACTTTATCACTAGTAAAAAGGAATTCAAAGAGGAAGTTTTAAAGCACTGGGGATCCTGCCAGAATGGTTGTAAAATGTTTAGAGTGGTGAAAGATCTAAATATTCTCAAAAAGCCTCTAAAAAGTCTAGCTTGGAAAAATGGGGACTTGTTTGAAAATGTTAAATTTCTCAGAGATAGATTAAAAGATGTTCAGGCCAAAATTGATGAGAATCCTAGTAATAAAATGCTGAGAGAAGAAGAAAGTAATATCCTGGCTAGCTATAGTGTTGCAATGAAGGATGAAAAACAACTTCTATTTCAAAAAGCAAAGATCAAATGGCTCAGTGTGGGAGACATGAATAATGCATACTTCCACAAAGTCTTAAAGAGTAGAAATCATAAGAATAGAGTTAATACCATTCATGATGAAGCTGGGAGAAGATTTGAAAGGGATCAAGTTGCTTAACAATTTGTTAAACACTTTCAAAACTTCTTGGGTAATAGTACTTCTGTGAACAAGATGATTGGCACTGAAGAGCTTTTCAAATGCAAATTGAGCATTGAGGAAGCTGCATTCATGGTGAGAGAGGCCAGTTCTGAGGAAATTATGAAAGCTATATTCCAAATTGATGATAATAAGGCTCCTGGTCCAGATGGTTTTACTACTCATTTTTATAAAAAGTCTTGGGACATTATTAGAGAAGATGTCTGCAATGCAGTGAAGGATTTTTTGTTAATGGGAAAATGTTAAAGGAGATTAATTCTACTAACATTGCTTTGGTTCCTAAAATCCAAACTCCAGCAAAAGTATCTGATCACAGGCCTATAGCCTGTTGTAATGTTAGGTCATAACAAAAAGAATAAAGGAATGTCTTGGTAGACTTGTGAGTCAAAATCAAAGTGCATTTATCCCTAACAGGCAGATTCAGGATGATATTATGATTTCTCAAGAGCTGTTGAAAGGTTATGATAAGAAGGATGGGCCAAAGAGAGTTGCATTGAAAATTGATTTACAAAAGGCTTATGATACAGTCAATTGGAATTTCTTAGAAGATACCCTTAATGGTTTTGGATTTCATGATGATGTGGATTACGCAGTGTGCGACTACTAATAGTTTTTCTGTTATTGTCAATGGTGAAAGCCAATGGTATTTTAAGGGAGGAATGGGTCTTAGACAAGGGGACCCTATGTCCCCTTATCTGTTTACTCTAATCATGAAAGTGTTGAACTTATTACAGAAAATGAGGATTGATAACAACAATATCTTTCAATACCACTTTGGGTGCAGAAGCTGAAGATCACACATATATGTTTTACAAATGATCTCCTTATGTTTAGTCATGGTGATAAAGCCTCTGTGAAGCTTTTAAAGGACATAATTAAAGAATTTGGGCAAGTTTTAGGACTTCTCCCAAATTATAAGAAAAAAGTACTATTATTTTTGGGAGTGTTAAAGGAAATGATAGGGAAGAGATTCTTAAAGTTGTTCCCTTTAAAGTGGAAAAATTACCAGTCAGATATCTTGGAGTGCCTCTAATCATTAAAAGAATTGGTGTCTATAACACCTCGTGTTTTAGGTCATTGTACGACGTTATGTAATTCACAATTTATTTTTAGGGTTTTACGCGTTTGCTTT
>BQNB010097756.1:0-25316 GCA_026074375.1 Tanacetum coccineum | reverse complement strand
CAAGATTTCCGAGACAAAACGCAACAGTTTTGAAACGCAAAACGCAATCTTTTTCTTCACAAAACGCAATGTTTTTAGGACAAAAACGCAACAGTTTTGAAACATAAAACGCAATCTTTTTCTTCACAAAACGCAATGTTTAGAAAAATTAGGCAGAGTAACATTTAGTATTGTTGCATTAAGGGTCTTCAATCACTTGACAAAATGCAAGTTATTTGTTGTAGGCAAAACGCAGCTAGCTTCCAAGGCAAAACGCAACTTTCCTGGACAAAACACAATGGCACCTACAAGATATACAAAATGCAACAAGTAATGACAAAACGCAGGTGTACTATTTGGACCACAAGTCACTTTCACACCGTACTATTCTTGTCTTTAAGCTCAAAACGCAAGTGTGACCCGAACCAAAACGCAACGAAGAATGATACTTTTAGACAAACCGCAACAAAGAAAAAAATTTACAATCTTTCGTCTATGCCACAGAATAAGGTGTAGAACCTCAATAAACAATACAAGGGCTTATTTTAAGCACAAAAGTACCAACTTTTACCAACGTTAACCACAAACATAGACCAAACCATGGTGTTTTAGTGCTTTTCTATTCGAACCAAAACAAAAAAAATACCTAGTCACGAATTCGACACACAATCAAACACTACACACCCCTTGGTGAGTGATACCACATGTTATCCCACTTAACTAATCCATTATACAACTAGGAAACACAATAACAATGAACAAAATACTTCCTTGTACACGGCTAGAAAGACAAGACGCAAAAGAAGTTTTAGAGAGAGAGAGTAGAGAAAGAAACAAGGAGAATGTTAGATTAGAGAGAAAAGATGAGTTACAAATGAGAAAATGCAACCAACACCCTCTCCATATGTGGAGAGGGTTATATTTATACCCATGCCTTTCTAGGTGGCGTATGGGCTTGTAACTTGGGCCGGGCTTGGCATAACTTAGGCTTTGAGCCCGAAACACTAACAATATTAGATTACAATCTAAGCCTGTTGAACCCGACTAGCATATTACAATACAAGACCTTGTTTGACTTTCTAAGACCAATAACATTCTTGTTTGACTTGATATAATTAAGGCTAACAAGTTACACCCCTAAAACATAAAATCGGTTTTGTATATATAGTAAAAGCGGCATGACGGCGTCGCGTTGAAGCCCTAACGCCGTCGCCACATCAATGATTCTAGATCCACTTTAAGTCGGCTACGTTCTAACGTCGTCACCAATTCTCTGACGCCGTCACTATGAAAATCATGACGCCGTCGCTTTATACTTGCGACGCCGTCTCCACGCCTTGTATGCATGGGTCTTTAAGATATTTGGTGTAGAGTCATAGTCTTGTCCGTTTCTTCTCTAAATGAGCCCAAGTCATATGTATATCCTCCAAATGTCATCCAAGTCCTAAAAACATGCAAACAAATGATTAAGCACATAATCTAGGCATATTTGCATGATTTAGGAGGTTAAATGACCCCAAAATAGTGTATAAAATGACACCTCATCAATCACTACCAAAATAGTATATTGTAGCTCGTAGTCAATCATTCGGTTAAACGTAAGCTAACCGGGCCAAGGCTAAGGCATTAAAGGCCCATAGTCGGCCATATGTGGTACTATATAAGCCCTCTCCATCTTATGGAGAGGGTGTTGGTCATTTGTAAGAACTCCATTTTATCTTATTTTACTTTCTCTCTTTACAAGTGCTATCCACTCTCTTTCTCTCTCTAAGAATCTCATCTAGGTCTTGATTTGTAATATCATCAGGTGTGTTTTTAGGATTCAAACTAGTAAAGCATGCATAGTGCTTAACAAGGAAACAATGAAGAATGAGGAATCTCTTAATGTTACCTTTGATGAGAGCATTCCTAAGCCTATGTCATCTTCTTTGGTAGAAGATGATAGGATTGATGAACCCATAGTTCATGATCTTAATGGGTCGCTGTCATTACAAGTTAATGTTTCAGATGAAGGCTATCTTAAAAGTGTAAAAGAAGCTAGAGGTCACCCAATAAAACAAGTAATTGGTGAGTTCAATGAGAGAACACTTATGTATAAGTCTAAACAAGCTTAGGATTTTTGCATGACATTTCCCAAAGTCTAAATTGCACGAGTCTAGTTGTGGTTGTTCATGGTTGACATGTACCATAGGATATTAATTTGAGAGTGTGAGGGGTCAAAAATAAGAGTAGAAGTCTAGAGGTTGTTTGCATACCCTTTTGGAGATAATTGTGTTTTTAGAGCTTATGTTCTATGTGCTAGGACTTATGTGAAAGGAATGGAAGTTAAGCAACATTATTGTTTTAACAAGATGAAGGATAGATGTTAATACATATTCAAATGATGGTTGGCATATCTCAGAGTCTACATGTCAAACTTATGTGCTATGAACAAGAAATTTGATCTATATCTTGTCAATATTGTTATATTCATCGCCTCACATATTTAAATATGTAAAATCGACTTATTCACAACATTGCATATTCTTTTGCCCATGATAGACATGAAAGACTTGCTAGACAAATTCATTGACAAAATCACTTTGGATCACAACTCACCCTTGTGTTGAAAATGTTGGATTTGTGTCAACTTGCTCATTTTATGTGTTGATTGCATGCTATGTGTATTAGGGTAGAAAATAAAAGAAAAGAACTTTATGCAAACATACAAACTACTCACGTAGTTAAAGAGAACTCATTTGAATTAAATTTGGTATGGTATTGTATAACATATTAAAATAAACAAAGAATAAACATGATAATATAGTCCTCTTGTCTGAGAAACTATGAAACTAATTCACCATACACCATGATAATTATTATTATCAATGTTGACACAAAACATCAACTATAAGTCTGAGATATTATACTTAGCAACACTTTGCTATTATATAATGGATTATACGCCCAATATGTGTGAATTATCCAAGAAGGATTAAAACACTCATTGAAGTAGGATTGATAACTTGGACCACTCATCCGAGATCCTAAGTGTTTTCTTTGTAACACGATGAAAATAGAGTTATCATTTACAAAAATCCAAAATGATTATTAAGGATCTCTACACAACAAACTACAATGGAAGTATCGTGCATTAATAATCTTTGGTGCATGTATGCATACTTGTAGGAACTAGCTTGTGTAACAAATTCATCCAACTTCAATATCAAACTATAAGGATTCAAATAATAACCTTAGTTTCAACCAAGTATCATTAGATTCTCAACCTAAAATCTCTAATCACCAAGGCAAAGTATCCTTCCCATCATAGTACCTTACTTACAAAAGGCATAACTACCTTAAACTTTAAGGAATCAAAAGTACTAAGTCAAATCTCTCAATCGCTACTAGCTAAATTCAAAATCCTTTACCTAACACAAATCTCACTTTATAAAATGATATCAATTAAATCACTATCATCTACACCATCATAAATCCCCATAAAACTATGGTGCTTTCGGATAATCAAGTTGGGTCTCCAAATAGTGTACTTGACAATGAGATGTTTGAAATCTTAAGTAATGAATCTGACCTTGACGTAATCACTCACCCTAATGATGAAGAATTTAACAGTGATAATGTGGTCATTCCACAATTACTTAATGATGAAGTGAAAACTAGAACCTATAACATTGGTATCCTTTTTCTTTCTAATAAGGGAAGGTAGGATTTGGGATAAGATAGGGAATCCCCTAAGCCCAAATCACATTGAGCATGACTACTCAATTTATTGTGAAAATATAATAAATATGATCAACTCAACCAAAGATGTTAGTGAAGAAAACAGGAATATGCTCTCCTCCATCAATGAAGCAATTAAACTCATGCTAACCATAGCTACCAACATGAGTCATGTCATTGAGAATATTATTGAGAAGCAAGAATCAAAGGATAACATTAAAGAGTAGAATAATCAGAAAATATGTGATATTGGCAATAGGCATAATCAAATGTCCAACTTATGTGAAATCTATGTGGCTCTAATTAAAATGTGCTTTATTTATGTGTTTTCTACCTCTTGCTTGCTCAACGAAAAATGATTGGAGTCATGAATATCTATACATATAAATGTTTAAATGTGTATATGAATAAATGCAATAATGTACAAAGTGTGACAACCAGCAATTTTCAGAACTTTAAATGACTATTTTACCTTTTGACTTTTCGGGTCCGACTTGACTTTTTGACTTTTGACCTTTTACTGTCACATAAGAACGATTCTCGCGTAACTGGTAATTTTTTGAAACGCAATTAAATTAAAAATCATATTTATTATTACATATCTCTCATTTACAAATTTATTTTTCAAACTTATTTGACTTGAAAACGAGAAGATATCTCGCAAATTGTGAAAAACCGCACACAACGCGTACTGACACAAAAATAATTAAAATATATTTAATTATCACAATTTATTTAATTAAAATATTTAATAAATTATTTAACATTTTATTCAAAAACGTTTGTTGAAAACACGAATATTAAAGTTAAAGTTTCATTTTACAGACAAAGCTTACCCGTGATACCCAATAACTACCCAATAAATAACAAACCTTTTAAATAAATTTTATAAAACATTTAAGAAATACTAGTCGTGTAAATACTCACTTTTCATGGAAAAATCATTTTGAACGCAACGGTGTAATTTTCTTGTCTTGAATCAACTGTTAACTAGCCTAAACATGTCCCGAACCATATATCCAATGAATCAACTGTTAACTTTTGGTCTTGAATCAACTGTTAACTTTTGGTCCCTGTAGTAATATTTACCCGAGCCCTCTAGACTATTTTACATTTGCTACTTTCTTCTCAAAGTTTCAAGTATTTAAACCTAAACAATTTGGGTTTTACTCTTTTTTTTTGGTAACCCTAGCCACCACACACACTCTTCCCCTTTTCTGGCGCGGCCTCCGGCCAACTTCGGCCAACCCGATGTCAACCACCTCCACCACCACCACAACCGACATCATCACCACCTCCACCAACCGACGCCAGTGATGTGTCATTGTGTAGATGTTATTTATGTATCAAGTTTTACTATTTATTTTATGCCGACTATACCTAAAAAACACTTTAACGGGCAGTGTACCCGGTCAGATGAAGTTTCATGGTAAGTAGGATGTCGATCACTAAGAGCGAGAGCGTTAATTCCTAATTCTATCAGGATTTTAGTTATCTAAGTTAAACCTAAAACTAATGCAAAAGGGGGGTTTTAGCCTGAGAGACTGGCATAGTTTTGTGTATCTAACCTAAGGTTTTGATGACAAGTAAAGCAATTGTTAGGAATTAAGGGCTTCTAAGAGTTAATACTACTGAAAGGACTTAGTACTGTTAGTGAAGATTGGTACTGCTACTGAAGATTGAAGAATGTAAACTAAGGCATTAGTACTGCTAGTTGTAATAGTTAGTACTGTTAGTTATAGTTAGTACTGCTAGTATAATGTATTAGTTCATTAGTACTGCTAGTTAGTTTATTAGTACTGTTAGTATAAGATGTTAGTAATGCTTATGTGATATGCATGAGATATATTAGGAATAGATATGCATGATCACATAACACTTTTGTAAGCCTATTAGGGTTTTCCTTGGTGTATAAAAGGAACCCTACGGCATAGTTAGAGGTATACGAATTCTACATAGAAAAGTAATAGCTATTAGGCAAAACATATAGTTGTTTTATGAATCGTTCAATATATTGTGAGTTGAGAGAAAGATCTTGTGTTATTGTCTCATTGTTTCTATTATTCTTCTGAGTATATAAAGATTAATTCCGCATAGTCTTTATATATGCTAAAAGGTTTCTATCCTAGTTGTTTTAGATTTATCTAAGATAACTAAAGCTTTAACAAGCTAATCAAAGATCAACAGGGGATCAACAAGTGGTATCAGAGCCTGTGTTCTAAAACCTTGATCAAGAAGAACTCTTTATTCAATAAAGAAATGGATCTAGAAACAGTCCAAAACAATGTTGTGGCAAAGTTACCCCTTTTGAAACAGGGTGACTATGAGATATGGAAGATAAGAATAGAGAAATTATTTCAGATTCAAGATTATGCTCTTTGGGAGGTTATTGAGAATGGCAATTCTTTCAAACCTGTAGTTCGTATAACAGTAAATCCAGATGGTTCCTCTACTTTAACTATACCAGGTGCAGTTACCACTGAAGAGAAGGCTCAAAAGAAGAATGATTTAAAAGCAAGGAGCTTGTTGTTGATGGCACTCCCCAACGAACATCTATTGACATTCAGTCAACACAAGGATGCCAAGACTTTGTTTAAAGCCATACAAGCTAGATTTAGTGGTAATTATGCCACTAAGAAAACTCAAAAGACTCTTTTGAAGCAAATGTATGAAAACTTCAATGCTCCTAGCACAGAATCACTTGACTCAATTTTCAACAGGCTTCAGAAAATTGCTAGCCAGTTGGCCATCTTGGGGGAAATCATCTCTCAAGAAGATCTCAACTTGAAGTTCCTTAGAAGTTTGCCTGCTGAATGGAACACTCATGTGGTGGTCTGGAGGAACAAACCAGATCTTGAAAAAATAAGTTTTGATGATCTTTACAACAATTTTAAAATTGTAGAACAAGAAGTCAAAAGAATTGTAACATCAAGCTCAAATTCAAGCTCGCAGTATATGGCCTTTGTATCTACTCCTAGCAGTACCAATGATGTTAATACTGCTAATATTCATGTTAGTACTGCTAGCACACCTGTTAGTACTACTTGTACTTCTGATAATACTGCCAACTTGAGTGATGCAACAGTCTATGCATTCTTGGCCAATCAACCTAATAGCTCTAATCTAGTCCATGAAGATCTCGAACAAATTCATGAAGATGATCTTGAATAAATGGATCTGAAGTGGCAACTAGCATTACTTAGTATGAGAGCAAGGAAGTATTACCAGAAAACTGGCAAGACGATCATCATCAATGGAAGTAATACTGCTGGTTATGACAAGTCAAAGGTAGAATGCTTCAATTGTCATAAGATGGGACATTTCGTAAGGGAATGCAGAAGGCCCAGGAATCAAGAAAGCAGAAGCTGGAATCAAGTAGCTCAACAAGAACTAGGAAAGTAGAAGACACTACTCCCAAAGCTATGGTGGCTATTGATGGAGCAGGTTTTGATTGGAGCTTTATGGCAGATGAGGAGGTTCTAACCAACATGGCTCTAATGGCTTTCTCAGATTCAGAGGTACTCAATGACAAAACTTGTTCTAACTCTTGTCTTAAGAACTATGAAACTCTTAAAAATCAGTATGATAGTTTAAGAATAGAGTTAAATAAATCTGAGTTTGATCTAGCTACCTACAAAAGAGGTCTAGCCTCAGTAGAAGAACAACTTGTCTTCTACAAGAAAAATGAGGTTATGTTTAGTGACCAAATTGCTGTTTTAAAAAGAGATGCCTCATTCAAAGACTCAGAAGTCAATGCTCTTAATATACAAATACAAAATCTTAAGAAAGAAAAAGAGAGCAATCAGATTAAGAATTACAATTTTGAGAATGCCTCTAAGAGCTTAGATAAATTGATAGGAAGTCAAATAACCAATAAGAGTAGAAAATGTGTAAGTTTTGAGAGCTATAATGTTGTTCTACCTCCACCCACAGGCCTATTTTTACCCCCTCCTATTGATTTGTCTTATTCTGATCTTAAGGAGTTTCAACAGCCTGAATTTGAAGGCTATGGTGTTGAGGTTAATAATAGTGTTAATGAAAATTCCTCTAGTGAGATTAAGAAAACCTTAGATGCCCTAATTATTAAAGAATGGGTTTATGATAGTGAAGAGGATGAGTCTGAAGTAATGGAATCTGATAATGTTCAACATAAACCTGAGCAAGCTAAACAACCTAGGAAAGTTAGTCAAAATCCTAGAACTAACTGGAATGAAAAGAAAACTCGGAAATTAGGAGTTGGGTTTCAGTTTACGAAGAAAGCTTGTTTTGTGTGTGGGAGCTTTAACCATCTAATTAAAGACTATGATTTTCATGATAAAAAGGTAGTACAAAAACATGTGTTGAACAATGTGAAAAAGGGAACTGGTCAAAGGGAAGGTAGACCAGTTTGGAATAATACTATGAGGGTTGATCATCAAAATTTCTCTAATTCTAGAAGGAATTTTGCTCCGACATTAGTTTTAATCAAGTCTGGCATAGTACCAATTAGTACTGCTAGGCAAAGCTCCTCAAGAGCAGTAGCACCGGTTAGTACTGCCAAGCCTGTTAATACTACTGTCTCTAAACCCTTTGTGAATAATGTAAAACCAAGAGAAAATGCTTTTCAAAGGATACATTCACCATCTAGGAGACCTTTTTACCAACAAACAACACTTAAAAAATAGAATTTTAAATAACAAAGTTAATACTGCTAAAGTTAATTCTGTTTATACTACTAAGGGAAAAAGAATGACAAGTGCTGTTAGAGAACAAGGGTTTAATGTTGTTAAGTCCTTAGCATGCTGGTTTTGGAGACCTAAAATTAAATATTAGATCATGTCTCCAAAAGCAGTAGATCATACATTTGTAAGCAATTTAACTATGTTGATCCAACAGGAAGACTCAAGTCAGTAATGGCTTGGGTCCCCAAGAGAAACTAATTCTCTTATGTTTGATATGCAGGGTGATCCACAAGTTGCTTTAAAAGATACATGAATTTTGGACTGTGGATGCTCTAGACATATGACAAGAAACAAGACCTATCTCACAAATTATCAAGACTATGATGGAGGATTTATTGCATTTGCAGGTAGTTCTAAAGGAGGTAAAATAACTGGAAAAGGTAAAATTAGAACTGGAAAATTAGACTTTGAAGATGTGTACTTTATGAAAGAACTTAAGTTTAACCTTTTTAGTGTCTTACAAATGTGTGACAAGAAGAATAGTGTTCTTTTCACTGAAACTGAATGTCTTGTTCTTTCTCCTGATTTTAAGCTACAAGATGAAAATCAAGTAATGCTTAAGATTCCCAGGAAAGATAATATGTACAGCTTTGACTTAAAGAATATTGTTCCTTCAAAAGGTTTAACTTGTTTATTTACAAAGGCTACAAATGATGAGTCTAAATTGTGGCATAGGAGGCTTGGTCATATAAACCTTAAAACTATGAATAAAATTGTAAAGGGAAATCTAGTTAGAGGTTTGCCTTCAAAGATTTTTGAAAATGACCACACATGTGTTGCTTGTCAGAAAAGAAAGCAACAAAAAGCCTCTTGTAAGTCCAAGCTTGTAAATTCTATCAGCCAACCTTTACAAATTTTGCATATGGACTTATTTGGACCAACCTTTGTAAAGAGTATCATGGGTAAAATGTATTGCCTAGTGGTCACTAATGACTATAGCAGATTTAGTTGGGTTTTCTTCTTAGCTAAAAGGATGAGACTAGTGGAATCCTTAAGAACTTTATAACAGGCATAGAAAACCAGTTAAATCACAAAGTTAAAATCATCAGATGTGACAATGGGACTGAGTTTAAGAATTATGAAATGAATCAGTTCTGTGGAATAAAACGGATGAAGAGGGAATTCAGTAATGCTAGAACTCCACAACAAAATAGAGTAGCTAAAAGAAAGAATAGGACTCTTATAAAAGCAGCTAGAACTATGTTGGCAGATTCACTTTTACCTATACCATTTTGGGCTGAAGTAGTTAATATTGCTTGTTATGTACATAATAGGGTATTAGTGACTAAACCTCATAATAAGACACCTTATGAACTCATAATTGGTAGAACACCTATTATAAGTTTTATAAGACCTTTTGGCTCCCTAGTTACTATTCTTAACACCCTTGATGACCTAGGCAAGTTTGATGGAAAGGTTGATGAGGGATTCCTAGTTGGTTACTCTATAAATAGCAAGGCTTTTAGAGTATTTAATAGTAGAACTAGGATGGTAAAAGAGAACATGCATGTAAACTTTCTTGAAAATAAACCAAATGTTGCAGGAAATAGACTAGAATGGCTGTTTGATATTGATACTCTAACAAATACTATGAATTATCAACCAGTCATTGCAAGAAATAAAACTAATGGTGATGCAGGTTTAGAGACTAATTCTGATGCATGACAAGGTGTAAAAGAGAAAGTGCCTGATCAAGAATACATTTTATTACCATTGCTTCAAACAAGTTCCAATGTTCTTTTAACTTCTGAGGAAGATGTGTCCTCACCTAAAGATATTACTAGAAAGTATAATTGAGTTAAGGATCCAACAAAAGAAGGTGACATGAATGGTCCAGGGGAGGCTACAAACACTAACACTACTAACAGACTTAATATTGTTAGTTCTTCAGTTAATACTGTTAGTTCATCTTTTACTCTTACGGATCCAGGTAGAGCCAGAGTACAAAGGAATGAGTCTAAAAGTTTGTTTGGACAAGGCAAGGATGACAACAATAACTACAAGGTCTTTACTCCTGTTAATACTGCTACACCTTCCAATGATGATTATACCATTGATCTTCTCATGCCTGATTTGGAGGATACTGCTAATCTTCAAGATACTGGTATATTTGGAAATGCATATGATGATGAAGATGTGGGTGCAGAGGCTGATATTAATAACTTTGAAACAACCATGAGTGTCATTCCTATTACCACAACTAGAATTCATAAGGATCATCCTAAAGATCAAATCCTTGGAGAGGTACACTCTGATGTACAGACAAGAAGAATGCACAAGCAGAATGAAGCAACATTGATCACCTTCATTAACAAGCAAAGAAGAACAAATCACAAAGATTTCTAAAATTGTTTGTTTGCTTGTTTTCTCTCTCAGATGGAACCAAAGAAGGTAACTCAAGCTTTGGATGATGAAAGCTGGGTAGAAGCTATGCAGGAAGAGCTTCTTCAATTCAAGCTACTGAATGTTTGGACATTGGTGGATTTACCTCATGGTAAAAGGGCCATTGGTACCAAATGGGTTTTTGGAAACAAGAAAGACCAAAGAGGGATTGTTGTTAGAATTAAAGGAAGACTGGTAGCATAGGGTCATAAATAAGAAGAAGGCATAGATTATGATGAGGTTTTTGCTCCTGTTACAAGGATTGAAGCAATCAGGTTATTTTTTGCCTATGCATCATTTATGGACTTCATTGTGTACCAAATGGATGTGAAGATTACTTTCTATATGGTACTATAGAAGAGGAGGTATATGTTAGACAACCTCCAGGTTTTGTGGATCTAGACTTTCCAAATAGAGTGTACAAGGTGGAGAAAGCTTTATATAGTCTTCATCAAGCTCCTAAAGCCTAGTATGAGACATTATCTACTTACTTGTTGGAAAATAGATTCAGAAGAGGTACAATTGATAAGACTTTGTTCATCAAGAAGATCAAGAATGACATTCTACTTGTTCAAGTATATGTAGATGACATTATTTTTAGATCTACCAAGAAGTCTTTAAGTACTGAATTTGAGCAGCTTATGCATAAAAGATTTCAGATGAGCTCCATGGGGGAACTCACTTTCTTCTTAGGTCTGCAGGTTGAACAGAGAAAAGATGGCATATTTCTTAGTCAGGACAAATATGTTTGTGACATCTTGAAGAAGTTTGGTTTTTCTAGTATGAAGACAGCAAGTACTCCAATGGAGACACACAAACCTCTGTTAAAGGATGCAGATGGAACAGATGTTGATGTTCATTTGTATAGATCCATGATTGGATCATTGATGTACTTAACTTCTTCCAGGCTAGACATTATGTTTGCTGTGTGTGCATGCTTAAGATTTCAAGTTCAACCAAAAGCTTCTCATATGCATGTAGTGAGGAGAATCTTTAGATATCTTAAGGGTCAACCTACTTTGGGCCTTTGGTATCCTAAGGATTCACCTTTGGATTTGATAGCCTATTCTGATAGTGACTATACAGGTGCTAGTATTCACATGAAATCTACAATAGGAGGTTGTTAATTCTTAGGTTGCAGACTAATTTCATGGCAGTGTAAGAAACAAACAATTGTGGCTAATTCAACAACTGAAGCAGAATACCTTGTTGTTTCTAACTCCTGTAGATAGGTTATTTGGCTCTAAAATCAACCACTTGATTATGGATACAACTTTATGCAGACCAAGATTCATGTGGATAATGAAAGTGCAATATGTGTGGTGAAAAATCCTGTGTATCATTTAAAGACCAAGCATATAGAGATTAGACATCATTTTATAAGAGATTCCTATGAGAAAAAGTTGATTGAAATGGTCAAGATACATATAGACAACAATGTTGTAGATCTTCTTACTAAAGCCATTAATGTGACTAGGTTTTAGTTTTTGATTGCAAGTATTAGAATGCTTAATCCTTGAAGCATGGATCAAGGGGAGGTTATTTGTGTAAAGGTACAAAGAAGAACGATGCCAAGTTCCTTAATACTACTAAACTTAGTTGATACTGCTGGATAAAACTTTGTACTGCTAGTATAAAAGTTAGTACCGCCAGGATCAGCTAGTACTGCTGTGTATATGTGCATTGATGTTGTTGATAAAAGTTTGAGGGGAGGCTATTGCTGAGATCATGGATATCTTTTCAGTGTTGGTTATCTACTACATAACAAATGGTCATCAATTCACCATGTCTAACAGACAAGATCGAATTGGCTATTTTAGGGCAAACGACAACTGGTAAAGAATTCTCAAATCCGTTGATGGCTGATAGTTTGCCAAAAACTATACTTCTAACTAAGTTTTTGGGATGACTTAAGGTTAAATTTGGGAAGAAATGGGTCAAAAGTAGTATTTTGGTTTGTCTAATAGTTTTGACTTCTATTCATGGGTTATGTATAAATATGGATCCTTGTGAATTCCCACATGTCTATCTAGTTATTTCTAGTGTGTTTGTGATGAATAGAGGCATTTTGTTGCATGGTTATTGGAGAAAAAGTTAATACTGGCAGTCAAATTATTAATACTGATGGGTTCAAATATTAGTACTGCTACAGAAAGGTTAATACTGCTAGGCTAATATTAGTACTGTCGGGTTACCATTTCCATTGTTTGGTCAATAACATATTTTCAACTCTTTGAATATTACCGTTGAGATTTTTACGCAACTAACTACGTATATAAGGTTTTTATTTTGGATAATTGTATTCTTTACCTTATTTACATGATTTCTTTTAAAGATACAATTTATTCTCTTTCAAAACCTTATACATTCTCTATAAAATCTCAATTGCTTTTACCAAACACTAATTCACTCTAAAACGATCTTAACCCAGCACTCATATCCGTATTTTAATCATAATCTCTTTCACATGGCTAATATGGACTTCTACGACAAGCATAACATGGTGGCTTTTCTTTAAAAGCCAACTAGGAGTGAAGAACTCCATCAAATAATAGACTTTCTTGCTGGTAGTCATATCATGTATGCTTTAACTACCAATCTTACTATCTATGTTTCTTTAATTGAACAGTTTTGGCAGACTGCTACTGTCAAAACAATCAATGATGGAGAACAACAGATAACTGTCACAGTTGATGGGCATACATTTGTTGTACTGAAGCATCTATTAGGAGACATCTCCAATTAGCAGATGCAGATGGTATTAGTACTATGCCTAATACTGAAATGTTTTAACAACTCACTCTAATGGGGTATGTTTCTACTGATGACAAACTTACTTTTCAAAAAGGTAAATTTTCACCCTAATAGAGATTTTTTATCCATACCATCTTGCATTGTTTAAGTCCTAAGAAAACTTCATGGGAACAATTTTCTTGTAATATTGCAACTGCAATCATTTGTTTAGCCACAAACAGGATTTTTAAGTTTTCAAAATTGATTTTTGATGGTATGATAAAAAATGTGGATAGTAAAACAAAATATTTGATGTATCCACGATTTATACAAATTCTTTTGGATAAAAAGAAAAGGTTTCTTAAACCACATAAGAAAACATATGTTGCTCCTTCTTTGACATAAACTTTTTAGCAACATGAAAAGAGGTTTTTCAGGGGAACACACACCCCTATTTGATACTATGTTGTTTCATGACCAACCTAGTTAGGGTGAAGGACCAGCACACACTGTTGAGTCCCAACACACACCCATTGCTTCTCCTACTACTTCACAACACACTACATCTCAACCAATGACATCACAAGAACTACTTTCTCATGAACCTTTAACTGAACCAATCACTACTCCTTCATCCCCACCTTTTACTACACCCACAATTCTACAAACAACATCTTCCATGCCCCATGATTCACCTCTTATAGGAGGTGACACACCTGGAAGTGATGAGGGCAGCAAGAAACTTAAGGAATTGACGGATTTGTGTACCAAATTATTTGACAAAGTCACCAGCTTGGAGCAAGATCTCAAATAGACTAAGCAGGTTTATGGTAAGGCTCTCACTAAGTTGGTAAAGAAAGTCAAACATTTGGAAGACAAGCTAAAGTCTACTACAGGCAGGAAAAAGGCAAAGTTGGTCATTTTAGATGAAGAGGAGGATTTACTTTCAGAGGATCCTTCCAAACAGGGGAGGATGCCAGAGACAAAAGATGAAGGATTTGATCATGAATGTTTTGATTTTGATTTGGATCAGACTGATATCTTGTAGCAGATTACTCCTACAAAGGTTCCACAAGGTGAAGAGCAAAGCCAAGAAAGTTCTGAAGTTCACCTAGATGTTCTTAGTGCAGCTAAGATCCTTGCAGATGCATCCAAAGAAAAGACATTCAAAAGCTACACTAGAAGAAGAAGTACTGACAGTTCAAGAGTTAGTACTGCTGGAGAACTTTTTAGTACTGCTGAGGAAATTTTGTATACTGATGAAAGATAGCTCAAAAGCTTAATGAGGAAGAAAAGGCAAAAGCAGTAGCAAGAAAAGAACAAGAAAGGATTGATTTTGAAAAAGCCCTAGAGTTACAAAAACAGCTGGATGAAAGGGAAGAAACAGATAATATTGACTGGAATACTATGATTGGACAAATTCAAGAAAGATAGTCAGGCTCTATAAAAAGATATCAAACACTTAAGAAGAAACCAGTTACAGTAGCTTAAGCAAGAAAGAATATGATGACTTATTTAAAGACCATGGTTGGGTACAAGATGCGTTACTTCAAAGGAATGAGCTGTGATATGA
Organism: Tanacetum coccineum; assembly: GCA_026074375.1. Taxonomy (NCBI): domain Eukaryota; kingdom Viridiplantae; phylum Streptophyta; class Magnoliopsida; order Asterales; family Asteraceae; genus Tanacetum; species Tanacetum coccineum. Next base: position 10,208 of record BQNB010097756.1, on the reverse strand, counting down.
TCAGACCTATATTTAAAGACGAGTATAACAAGGTACAAACTCTATTTAAGAAGGATACTGAAGTGGATAAGAGAAAGACAAAAAGAGTTGCAGAAGAGACACTACTTCAAGAGAGTTTCAAGAAGTTAAGGCCAGTTGAAACTTCAAGTTCAGAACCTATCTAAGAACAATCAAGTTCAGAACCAAAAGTCTTAACTAAAGAAGAACTTAATAACATGTTGGAGATAGTTCCAGTAGAAGAGTTTAAGCAAGAAGCTTTACAAGTAAAATATCCTATTGCTGATTGGGAAATTTATACTGAAGGATCAAGAAAATATTGGAAGATTATTAGGGTCAATGACATCATAGAGGCATATCAAGGATTTAAAGACATGCTCAAAGGATTTGACAGAGAAGACCTTGTTACATTATGGAGCCTAGTTAAAGACAAATTTAGATCAGCAGAACCTACTGAAGATATGGAAAAAGATTTATGGGTTGAACTGAAGAGACTGTTTGAACCAGATAAAGATGATGTACTATGGAAGCTACAAAGATATATGCATGATCCTTTGACATGGAGATTGTATAGTTCATGTGGAGTCTATCATGTATCTTCAACAAGAGGACATGACATTTATATGCTGACAGAATTAATCTTTATTCGTCTCTTGGTCAACTTGGTGGTTTAAGGATTCACTTGCATACCTAAAACTGAGTTTTAGATCGTCTATTTATATAGTATGGTAGTTGGTTCGATACGCCTTATTGGGCGATGTGGGATACAACGTATTGGGCTTTCTTAGAGTAAGGACCACGTTTGATATCTTCCAGAATCTTCGTGTATAATAATCCTTGGATACGGCGTATAGAGGCTTCTGGATACAGCGTATAGAGGCTTTATGACTTTGTAGTTTCTTGTGAAGTATAGGCACGAATACGCCGTATCTTCTTGATGCATAAGGCGTATTGGTCTTCAGAATAGTAATCTTTAATATATCTTCATTTAAGCTCCAGAATGCGCGTCTTTTCCTAAGTTTCACTAATTAGTCTATAATTACTGCAATTCTCAAATATAAATGATTAAATAACAATTCTTTGCAATAACTATACAAAATGGGTTAATATCATAGGATAAACGATGCTATAAAATAGAAGTTATTTGATGTCATCAAATATCCCTCCACTTGAATCCTACTTGTACTCAAGTAGCCTTTAGAAGTTTACAAAAATGTATCCTATTTTCTGTTAAAGCATTTATTCGATCTATTACAAGTACAGAACCAAACACCTCGCGAAATAGGAAGATGAAAACACTCAAATCACTCAACTAATCTATGTGGTAACATGTAACTAATTCGCTGAATTGCTCGGTCGTGACGAGTATTCTATCATAAGCTTGGCAAGGATTGATTAGTAATTTCTCAAACTATAATATATAATATATAATAAAATATAAAATATATATAATAAAAAAAACACAAATCAATGAAACCGAGAAGTAGTATAGAATGTTCCCGGGTCGTTTATCCCCAACGAGGCTGGACTGGAGAATCGATACAGTCGAAAGATTGGAGTTTGAATGAGAGAAATGATTTGAGAGTGTGGAAAGCTAAGTTAAACAATAACAAATAAAAACGATTAAGAAAAACCTAAAAATTATGAAATTAAACTGAAAAACGAGAGCACGAATCCCGAACAAGGGGTCAAAAACCTAAATTCTTCAAAATTAACCCTACAAAGAAATTTTTGCTTCTAAACTACTCTAGGGGACTAATAATGAATAATGAAAAAGACTAGACAGGACTAAAAACGGAGGTGGTTTGACCCAAAACGAAGTCAAGACAAAAAAACGTACCCGAGCCCCGTTCTTTAAAAATCAAAAAGTTACAAAAATGACCCTACGAAAATTTTTGCATTTTTCCTACAAAATATATGACTAAATAAAATTTTCTAAAAAAGAGAAATATTTTTTTGATCATTTTTATATTTTTTATGAATTTTTCTGAAAAATTTACCTAAAATACTAGACCTAAAACTCTACCTAAGAAAAATAAGAAACCCAAATCGGTTATAAATAAGCTGAAAACAGCTTATAGCTTTAAGGGGCCAAAAAGGGTTTAAATACTAAACCCCTTGGGACTCTAACAGAGAAGTCCCAAGGGCGCAGCGGTAAGACTTGTGTATAAAAAGAGAGGTGTACGAGGGTTGAGGCCCGGGTTCGAGTCTTGCTCACCCGGGTCACCCCTTGTCTCCTTTCTTTTTTTTTCACAAAAACTTTTTAAACAAACTTGTTAAGCTCATTGAGCTTAACATTTTTCATAACTACGGGTATTTGTGAAAGCTTATAAATAAGCTGAAAAAGAGCTTTTTAAAATGGACAGTAGCTTAATTAAGCTTAAGGGCAAAAATGCTTAAGTCTTTTGAACTTTTTGGACTAAAAAGCTAAAATTTGGGCAAATAAGCTGAATGACTTAACTAACCTATCCTAAATAAGCACTAAAGAGCTAAAATCTACAACTAAATAAGCTTAAAAGGGCTTAAACTAGACAGAAACTTAAATTAAGCTTAAGGCAAAAAGTGGCTTATGGCTATTAACTGTTAACACAAAATAAGCCAAGAAAATGGGAAATTAAGCACACACAGCTTAACACTCAAATGATATGAATTACAATGACTTAACTAACCTATCCTAAATAAGCACTAAAGAGCTAAAATCTACAACTAAATAAGCTAAAAAGGGCTTAAACTAGACAAAAACTTAAATTAAGCTTAAGGCTTAATGTGGCTTATGGCTTTTAACTGTTAACACCAAATAAGCTAAGACAAGCAACAAACAAACCAAATAAGCAAGTAAGAGACTGAATTCATCAATTAAATAACACTTAATAAGCTAGAAAGAAAATAAGCAATTCCTACACTATGCTAAGTAAAACAGTCAAAACCCTACTTTAGGCTTAAAAATAAGCTATCAAAAGGGCTTCTTAAAGTCTGAAACAAAGGGAACTTATCAAAGAGCTTATTGGCTTTTTAGATAAGCCAAAAGCTAGGGCTGAGTTCCCCTAATAAGCTAGAACAGAAAGCTTAAAAATGGTGTCTAGCACCAGGGCAACTAAGCTAAAAACAAGGGCTTAATTTGACAGCTTGAAAATAAGCTGTCAAATAAGCTTAAAATCTAAAACAAAGTTAAAACAGATTGAGAAGGGCTTAAGAAGGGCTTATATTCAAGAATCCATTTTCTAAAAATTAATTAAAACTGCTGTTTTTAGTCTTTGAAAAAGGGGCTTTTCTTTAAGCAAGTGACAAAAAAGATATTTGGCAGACTTGACTTAGGGAAACAAATGACTCAAATACTTTTGACAACATGTTTAGACATACAAATGACATACTTTTGAACCCTAAACTCAAGTAGACAAAGGCTTATCTAAATAAGCTTTTGGGCTTCTCTTTAAAACCAACAGTTTTAACAACAACTTAAAAAAACTTTGAAAAACAGTTTTTGAGCTTAAAGATTTTGGAAAACAGACTTTAATAAGCTTAAAAATGATAACCAACTTTGGCCAAATGGTCACAACCCATAACATGCCTGTTTTGACCCATTTTGGGTCCTACCCAAACACCCCTTTATATTTTAAAAACTTGATTTAACCTTTATAAAAACTGAATTAAACACTGAATTTTAAAGATAACCACTAAACATGCAATATTATCTAATAAAAGGTGAAAAGCAAACATAAATAAGCACTTTAAAAAAAACAATAAGCTACCACAGAAATAAGCTATACTAAGCAATTTTAAGCAATTGGCAAGAAAATGAAATACAAGCAACTAAAAGGCATATTTAAGCATCACTAAACATAAATAAGCACAATAAGTCATTAATAAGCTAAAAATAAGCACTGCTACAGTAACTTTTAAGCAAAATTTAAAAAGAAAGCATACCTTAATCCTTGCTCAAAACAGGATTGTTTGAAACCTAATAAGCTCTAAAACCTACCCAAGCTTATAAATAAGCTAAACTACAAATACCAATGAGCCATCCATTATTGCTCATTCATCCATAGCTTGATCAAATAGTAACTTTTCTTCTTTTTTTAAATTTTTCTTAAATTTGTATAAAAGTTTTAAAACAGATTAATAAGAGCTTATATTCAAAGCTTATATGGTTGTTAAAGAAACATAAGTAACTTGGACACAATGTAAAACTAAACTGAATTTTTCATTAAATAGAAAGTACAAGTACATTAAAAAAAACTAAACTGAACTAACACTAACACACTTAAAAAACTAACTACTTGCCATACTGGCTTACAAAGCTTTATATAGCTAAACGAGGTAGGGTTTTGGTGATTGGTCTTCTCTTGTCTTCTTCCTTGGTGTGTTTCTTTGTAGACACATTTGACGACTTATGTGCTTGTTGTGAGAGTGTAGAAAACATAAAGCAATCATGGCCCTTGATCTTTCTTGTTGCCCACACAAATTAATCTCACCCGTATGATTTCGAATTGGTGGGTTTTTGGATTACCAACTTGGCATACCCATGTGGGGGGTGGGGTAAGAGATTGTGAAGGTTTTGGATGGGTGTGGGGAGTCAACGAGGATGATAGAGACAGGTTTGGTGGTTTATGCGATTTGGCGGGAAAGGAATGGGAGGGATATACAGTAATTTAAACTCCAGGGTAAAGTTTGGGAGTGTGACAGGTTTAGTCCCTCATAGTTATAGTTGATGTTGCAGTACACGTCCTTGGTGTTTATACAAGTTTGAACATTGACAGTTTCACCCCCCAAGAGTTATATATGCAATTGCACCCATGGTCCTTGTTAGTTATAGCTTTGAAATGTTGGCAGACTTGGCCCTTGTGGTTTATACTTTAGGGAATTGGCAAATTGAGCCCTTGTGAGTATTTTTCTTCTTTTTCCTCTTTAAATAAGTTTAGGGATTTGGCAATTTGAGCCCCTAAACTTATTTTTCTTCACTTTTTGACTTTTGGATTTGTCGGGGTTGACTTTGGTTGACTTTTTCAAACTTGGGCTTTGACTTGACTTTGTCTTTTCCACGCTTTTCCATTCCGTGTCCGGTTTTGTCGTTTTGGCTTCGTTTTTCGTCCTTTTCTTAGATATCCATTCCTGCACAACACAATTAGCAAAACAAGCATATTTTTGGCATTTTAAGTCCGTTTTTGGTTATTTTAACTTGTTTTTAAAGGTAAAAGGTATGTGTAATTAAACACATACCAAGGATACACATCTCCACCAATAAAGCTAAAGAGTAACAAGTTTATAAAGGTAAACATGGGTTTTTGTATGGAAAGGCGTACAGTTTGATTACTCTAACTAATCTTTCATCGATACCAATGTTCCAGGAGGGCGACAAAGACCACACATACATACCCGAATCCATAGGATAGACACATGTGACTGCTCATTCCCACCTCGAAAAAGCTAAAGATTAGGACTAGTAGAATAATATAGGGTAGGAACCTTCAAACTTTCACCAAAAGTCATAAACCAATGAGGTAGTTGAGTCATGCATACACACCTAAATCCACAGGATAGACATACATGCTCGATTACATCCCCGTTCGAGTAAACCCAGCGGCTAATCATTAGGTAAGAGGGAAGTAAATTGTTGTTAAATAAAAATTAAGAAACAAATAGATTAAGACTAAGATACAAGTTACTAGACACTTATTTACCCGACCGTTATTATGACAAAGACACGACTATTTACAACGTCTTGCTCATAGATCAAAAAGAACAACCTAAGTTAGCGTTCCCATAATGGTCAACTTCCCAATCATCCCAAAACTTTACATACTCTACAAGGTAAGTGGCGATATCTTCCACTTTGTACAATACTCTACATCATTGATTTTCTTTGACGTATCAACGAATAATCGATCCTTCGTATAATTCCTTCGGTAATGCTCTTTGTGAAACGATTATCATTAAACTTCTCTTTTCTGTATTTTTACCCATTTCTTTTTCGATTTTTTTTTGTAACTAAACTTCAAACCTCGATGTAGTTTTACCATCTTCACGATCATAATAATTCCGAATAATTCCTTCGGTAATTTCTTCATTCTTCGGATTCACCAATAATTGCGACGGTAGTAAAATCACATGAGTTTTGACTACTAATATACATTCCCATTTGCAATGTGTAAATTTCCAACCGCACCAAAGATAGAAAATGACACAAGACTCGGGAAATACAAACTTTACACTTTAAGCAACTAGCAACTGTAAATTAAACTTAATCTAACAGGGTAGGTTAAGGTGTAATGGTGTAACGAAACAAATAGTTGGTGTAAATTCCTAAAGGATTGGCTCTACGGGTTGTTTTAGTGGATCATCACTCTAAAGATGAGAGTGGAAGGGTTTAACGGGAGGTTAAATAACCGGTGTAGTTAGTTAATAAACAATATGTATAGGCGATTTGGTTGTAATCCTAAGATTTACCAATTTAAACAAGTTACTCCATTTAAATCCATAGTACTCATCATTGTGGTCTCGAATAGATATACCAAGCCAAGTTCTAAAGTCTACATCATCACCGACACACTCATATTTTATGGAATTTGGGTAAACATTTGGAAATAGAAAGGTTAAATCCTCACAATATCTATCAAGGGTTGTTATGTACAGGTTATGTAACAAGTAATTTCACAAAAGTATACTTGAATTTTTTTAACTTGAGCATAATTTAAGCCTTTTATTGTGAAAATTTAGGACAATTCTAATTCCATCCCCCTACTTGAATTATATAACGTCCTCATTATATATATAAAACATTAAATATGGGAATTTAAAAAGAATTAGAATGAGAAACTCCCCTGATATTTGCTTGGTAGATTCTCCATGTTGCATTTATGAGCAAGATCATGTGTTGAATAGCCATCTTAAGGTTTCAAGACTCCAACACTTCAAGATTTCCATATTTGTAAATTCTCCACCAATATTCGTTGATATTTCCTTTACGAGGTCATGTGTAAAATATAGGAAAAACAAGTGCATTCCTATCTTGGTGTATTCGTTTGGTTAGACTCAAAATAAATACCTAAAAATGTACAGGAAGTCGATAAGCCGTATCCATTCCCCAGGATACACCGTATTGATACCTATATACGATGTATTCATTTAATGAATACGTCGTATATATTGTGCTAAAAATAAAGACTGGATAACGTCTAGATGGTCAATACGTCATATCCATGGGGTTTTGATACGCCGTATAGACAGTCTGGGAAGACAGACTCGATGAAAATCGAAAATACATTCCGGGTTGTCTCCCAGCAAGCACTTTTATTTACAGAAAAGTCTTTAAGTTAGACTTGCCCCAATTTAATCTCATCCTTATAAAACAATTTGGGGTCAAACGAGATGCTAAATGACACATACAAATTGTTGATTAGGAAAATGAATGACATCCCTTTGTTAAGATGTTTCCAAGTCATGACATTAAAATTTAATCCCTTCATAAAAGTTTCAGTTTTGAAAAATTTATTAGATGTATCATGACTTGTTTCCAAAAGCTTATTTGACCCATGTGCATAGGCACCAACATCGGTATTTATTGAATCGGGTAATGGTTTGACAGATAAATCCTTCAAAGAGTGTTCAATATCGACTTTATCATTATCATTGTTGTTAATATAAATAAATCGGCAAAAACGTTTATTTCTATTCCACGATCTTCGTTGTTTTATTGATGACAAAACTTGAAGTAACATTATGCTAAAACCTTCTCTAAAACACAAGTTTTCACAAAATCACAATGTGACATAAAAATGTGTATACATTATTTTATGTAAACCAAAACTATACACAAAAATGTTTTCTAATTTCTCTTCTAAATTACATCATACATGACCTAATCAAATGTAGCAAATCCAAGGGTAATCTCACAAGATTACACAAGATTTCCCAAGATCTTGAGAATTAAAACTCGGATTTGGTTACTATAGGTCAGTTCCATTGGTTTTGGCTGCCGGTTTTGTTCTTCAACGACACCAGCAGAATTGGGCTATAGTACTTTTTTTGCCTATAAATACCAAGCCAATTCTCATGTTTTCACACACCTTCTCACTAAGAAAAACTCTCTTATCTACTGATCTTTCTCTCTATTTCTTGCATATTCTTTCTTAGCTTCTTGTAGGTAATTTACTTTAAAGAAGAAATTACCAAGCATTCATCCGAGACAATCAAGTACCAAGTACCTTGCATTCGATCTCTATAACTCCAACAAGATCACATTGCTGAGTCTTGGCCATTACTTTGTAGTTTTTAGTCCATTCATCATTTGTATAGCAAGTATAGTTGTGTTGGTTCGATTCTACCGTGGGAAGAATCCGTTATTTAGCTTTGTATTATTAAAGAAGTGTAACCATCATTGTGAGGCTTCTCCGCCGGTCAAAAGGAGATTGGTGACTAGTGTTTAACAAACTCTCGAGTAGGTGACTCGGGGAGTGGAGTAGGGCAAGGAAGGTGTCCTTGTAGCCGAACCACTATAAATACTTGTGTCCTAGTTATATCTCTCTAACTCTTTCTTTTACTTACTTTTATATTTCACAAACCAAGATCAACATCAAGTCATTTCACAAAAGTTTCAAGCAAATTTTTTGAAAAGATAACAATTAATCAAGAAAACTATTCAACCCCCCCTCTAGTTTTCCATAATTGGCATCAAGAGCTAGGTTACCAAAGTTTTTAAAATAAATTGTATTTTAAATCGTTATCACGATTTTAGATTCAAAAAACTACAATGAAGGTCAATCTATGCAACGACCACCTCTATTCGAGGAAAATTGTTTTATATATTGGAAAAACCGTTTTGAAACTTATGTGAAATCTAAAGATATTGATCTTTGGTATATTATAGCTTATGGTAACTATAAACCTACCATTAAAGACAAAGATGGTAAAGATATAGCTATTCCATATGAAAAATTTGATGAGAACCACAAGAAAATGATTTCTAAAAATGATGAAGCAAAAATGGTTTTATACAATGCTTTACCTAAAAAGGAATACGAAAGAATTTTCATGTGCGATGCGGCTCAAAATATTTAGGATTCATTAATAACTACTCATCAAGGTAACAAACAACTTAAAGATAATAAAATAGATCTTTTTGTACAAAAATATGAAGAGTTCTTTATAACCGATGATGAAACTATAGATTGTGCCTTTTCTAGATTTAATACAATCATTACATCACTCAAAGCACTTGATGAATCTTTTTTAAGTCGTAATCAAGTTAGGAAATTCCTAAGGGCTCTCCCTTCTAAGTGGTGTCCAAAGGTGACAACAATTGAAGAATCCAAGGACTTATCAAAACTATCTCTAGATGAACTAGTCGGCAATCTCAAAGTCTATGAGGTAGTACTTGAGAAGGACTTGGAAAGTACAAAGAACAAGAAAGAAAAGTACAAATTTCTTGCCCTAAAAGAAAGACAAGTATTAAGTGATGAGGATGCATCTTCCTCGGATAGTAACGACGAAGAATATGCAATGGCCGTTAGGGATTTCAAAAAGTTCTTTAGAAGAAGAGGAAAGTTTATGCGACAACCCTACGATGACAAGAAGAACTTCTAAAAGGCCACGTAAGACAAGAAAGAAGACCGAAGATGCTTCAAGTGTGGTGATCCAAACCACTTCATTAGTGATTGTCCAAAGAATTCTTTCAACGATCAAAAGGCGTTCGTGGTAGGTTGTTGAAGTGATAGCGGAGATGATAAAGAAGAAATTTATCTCATGGAACACGAAAACGAGGTATTATCCGATGCTCCCTACTATAGTAGCTCATCTTTAGATAATGAATCAAGAAAAAATGAGTATGATAAACTTTGCAAAGCTAGTCTTAGGATTATTAACAAAAATAAGCACCTAAAGGCTAAAAACGAGTTACTCCAAAGAAATGTTGATGAACTTAAAATCAAGCTAGAATTATTAGAGAAAAACAAAGAAATAAGTAACAAATGTAATGTTTGTAACAAGCTTGAAATTAAAACTAACTCTCTAAAAGTAAAACTAGCTAGTTTCGAAAATAGTAGTTCATTCTTGCAAAAAATGGTCGAAATGCAAATACTGTCAAAAAACAAATATGGATTAGGATACACAGAGAATATATGTAACACCCCCAAAATTGGGTCGCAGCGGAATGTGTTTCCGAGAGCGTTACTTCATAATACCATTGCACAAGTCATGAGAGAACGACCTCTAAGTGT
>BQNB010097753.1:0-25317 GCA_026074375.1 Tanacetum coccineum | reverse complement strand
CAAACCGGTTATGTTTTTAATTGTTTGATTGAATTTAAATTGTTTGAATTTTAATTTAAAAATTGAGTCTGTCTGTCAGACATACATACGGCGTATCGAACACCTCTGGATATGGCGTATGTATGTCTGACAATTATTCAGTCCTTTGTTTTTCAGTATTTAATTTCTAGCATTTAATTATTTTTGCAGGATTACATACGGCGTATCCTAGGGTTTGAGATACGTCGTATTGTAACATGTACAGTTGTGTGTTTAATTATTTGCTTGTATTATAGGATAGCGAAAGCATAAGTCGCACGAACGTCTTCTAACCTTATGCAGGAACTTGCTGTAAACGAAACGCCTTCAAAGTATAGTCTGAATTTACCAAGTGTTGATTTCTGCTCGGCATTCAAATGCCCCATCAACACTTTTTTTGCTCAAACACTAAAAATGAAGAACCATTTGGAGCAAATAATCAGGGAAGTCTCCTCATTCTAATTCTTTTCCCTTTATTAATAAATTGTTTATCTATACAATGAGGACGTTGTATAACTCAAGTGGGGGGATGGAGAATTAGAACAAACTTGTCCTCATTTTCACAAATAAAATGCTAATATGACTAAAAATGGATAAAATTTAAAAAAATTTAGCATGATTTTTTGTGAAAATCACTAGTTACTTTATCTAGCGCACTTTAACCCTTATTGTCTATTGTGAGAATTAAGCCTATTCGTTTCCAATTGCTTACTAAAATTCCACAAAAATGTATGTGCTGGTGATGTAGTGGACTTTAGAACTTGGCCTGGTATATCACTCGAGACCTCAATAATAAGTACTATGGATTTAGATGGAGTAACATGCTTGACTGGTAAATTTCTAGGATTAAACCAAACAGCCTTTACATGTCGTATTATTAACTGACTACATTGGTTAGTTAACCCCCGTGTAACCCTTTTGCTTACTCTCATTTTTAGAGTATGATACCCCTAGAACAACCTGCTGAGCCATTCCTTTCTTTTTCCTCACCAATAAAAAATTGTTTCGTTACACCTTTACACCTTAGCCTACCGTGTAGATTAAAGCCTATTTGATCGATGTTGCTAGTTGCTTTTGTGTAAAGTTATGTAGTTCCTGTGTCAAAGTGAAAATTTCTAAGTCTTTAATGGTCAGAGAAATTGCACAATGTAATGGGATGTTTTGTAGCTCGTGTATTTTGTTACCTTCGCAATTATGTGTTATGTCCGAAGAAGAAAAGTTTAAAGGAAAAATCAACCGGATAGATGATGATAGTGAAGACGGTGAATTACACCGAGATTTATGATGTATTGTTAGCAAAAAAAAGAGAATGATGTATGATAGTCGATTCATTAAGCTTATACCAAAGAAATTATTTGAAAGGATCGACGATGTAAAGTTTTGTAAAGTGGCCGATATCACCACTTATTTGTAAAAGTATGTAAAGTTCAGGGATGTAAGGGAAGTTGACCGTTATGGGAACGTCAACTTAGGTTGTCATCATGGGACAGTCAGGAAAGTTACTAGCAACTGCACCATATTTTTTGGCTTTAATCTATTTGTTTTGTGAGGATGTGTTCGAGCGTGTGTGTCTATCCCGTGGATTCGGGTGTGTATACATGTCTTAGCTGCTTTGTTGGACGACGACCCTTAGTGAAAGTCAGAAGCTCCACACCCTATATCATTCTTCATTTCAATGAGAATGATCAAACCCAAGCCTTTGAATAAAAACCCAATTTACCTTTTGACTTGTTACTCCTTAGCTTTAGAGGTGGAGATGTGTATCCTTGCTAAGCCTATGATACGAAGCTAATCACGACTGAGCTTATGAGCGTACCAAAAATGATACACCTTAGATTAGTTGAGTGATCTGAGTGATTTTCATTTCCATATTTCGTGAGGAGCTTGGTTTTGTACAGGTGATTTGGAACAAAGAAAAATGCTTAACGGAAAAGTCCTTAACCTCGGTTAGGATACATTTTCAAAAATCTTTCTAAAGTCTACTTGAGGACAAGTAGGATTCAATTGGGGGGATATATAATATCATCAAATAACGTCGCATTTTCCTATCATTTATCCCACATGTTTTACCCACTTTTGTTTAATTATTGCAAGATATTGGTACTTAATTGCTTAAAGTTTGATATTGCAGTAATTATGAAGTCACTTGTGAAGAAGAAGCAAAAAGGCGCAATTCTGGAACTAAAACGAAGACATTTGAAGAAAGTACCAAAACTGCAACAATACGCCGTATCCAACAAGGAAGATACGGCGTATATGCGCCAGCTCATCACAAGAACGCGTTCTTATCAATTCCCTATCTGGCGTATCCATTACTACTCTATATGCCATATTGACAGCTGTTACCTCAGTCAAAGATATGCATTAAATGTAATTGATGGTAATTAGCCTAATTGATTTGATCTTATCGCGGACTTCAAGGGAAATTAACACTATACGGCGTATCCACTTATCTCGATAAGGCGTATCCAGGGGTTTTCAGACACTATAAATACTGGACACAAATACGAAGTTCAGGGTGCAAAAACATATTCTCTACATATTATACTTCTAAAGATGAATTTCCAAGGCCAAGAAGAGCAGCCAAGGTCGAGCATCAAACCTAATCCAATAGAAGACATCGTGTAATTTTTACTTTCTTAATCGTTTGATTACATTTGTAATAATGACTATGATTGTGGGCTAATACCCTCGGGTATTATCCATTTTAATGAAGGTTATAATGTTTGGTTTGATTTAATTCGGCTTTGCTTAATTTATCGTTGTTGTTTAATTATGTTTATCGCCTTATACTTGTTTATGTGCTTGTACATGCGACCTATCATTCAACTGGGTCTAGGGAGACCTAACCAGTAACCTAGATGCCGGGATAGCTCTCCATGTTGTGTTTTATATGCCCGGACCAATAGGATCACAAATGACACCTTATCTTTTACCTTTTGACTATAAGCTTAGTTGGACCAGCAGGTGACCCGATAATTGTTCAACCAATATTGTTCTTAGTTAACTTGTAATTGATTTTGGTGGTGGACTACCGGTGTATGATTCAACATCAAGCAATAAGTGGGTAAAGTCCCGATGGGCTAGGGTCTTAACAGGATCACCACTGCTTTAATTCCCTATGATAGATTATAATTAGACTATAGGATGCTTTATGCGGATGCGTTAATCGTGACAGGATTGTTCGTGTCTATGTCTTAGGAAGAAGTACCGCCTAAGTGTTAAGAATGATATGCCGCCTCGAGATAAGCAAGCCATTGCACTATTTAATCAAACCTGGATGTAATTGGATTTGATATTGTTAATATAGTTTTCTTATATTTGGCTCGTACCGCTCTCTTGCTTTGTGTTATTTGCTTTAGTTTATTTTGTGTTTTGAATTGTTTATTGTCACCATAAAACCTGTGCCAGTCTCTCAAGCTGAAAACCCCCCTATCATTAGATAATCGTATATAGCCTAGGTTTAACCAGTAATTAGACTAATCTAGAATAGAATAAATACTAATCGGATAATTGGTTAACTCTAACTCTTAGTGTTCGACACCCTACTTACCGCGAAGCTACATCTTGATCGGGGACTCTGCCCGTTAAAGTGTTGTCTTTAGGTTAGTCGGCTAAATATAAATGTAAAACTTTGATAACTAAAAAATACCTACACGACAAGACATATCAACTTACAATCAAGTAGCTCCTCCAAACCGTGTTAGCAACCACATGGCACCACCCGGTTTTGCTCCGGTGCAAAATAGTCAAAATAGGTTTAATCAAGGTCAATGGAATAATTTTAATCGGGGAAATAATTTTCATGGAAATCAAGGTTTTCAAGCTCAAATTAATCATGCTCCAAATTTTGAAAATCAAGGATTTCAAAACCAACCTTTTCAAGCTCCTAATAATCAAGTTCAACAAGGAGTTCCAAATGAGTTTTCAAATTATATGAAATCTAATGATCAAATGATGAGAAACATGCAAAGTCAAATCAACTCGTTGAAAGGAGAATTTAAGAATGAAATTCAAAATACAATGAAGACTCAACAAATGTCTTGATGAATCAACAAAATGCTTTTCAAAATAATTTGCAAAATATGTTAAGTGGATTTTTCCAAAACCAAGCCTCAACTTCGGGTACTCTTCTGAGTAATACTATTCCTAACCCAAAGTGTGAGATGAAAGTGATCACTACTAAAAGTGGTGTTGCTAATGAGGGACCTTCGATTCCTACTAATCCTTCTCCCAAAAAGGTAGTGGAACAAGAAACCAAGGAGACAACGGATAAGGAGCAATCTAATTTCCAAGGAAGTACCGCTCACATCCAACCTCCGGTTAACCCCATTCCGATTCTAGAACCCGATGTTCCAAAGACTTTACCTAAGCCTAATATTCCATATCCTTCGAGACTTAATGATCAAAAGCTTTGTGAAAAAGCTACGAATCAAATAGAGAAAATCTTTCAAATCTTTCAAGATTTACGCTTTGACATTAGCCTCACATATGCTTTACTTTTGATGCCAAGATTTTCCCTTACGATTAAGAATTTGCTCATGAATAAGGAAAAGTTGCTTGAATTAGCTAAGATACTGTTAAGTGAGAATTGTTCGGCGATGCTCCTTAAGAAGCTTCCCGAAAATCTTAGAGATCCCGGAAAGTTTCTTATACCATGTGATTTCCCGGGAATGGATGAATGTCACGCCTTGGCCGATCTTGACGCAAGCATAAATCTTATGCCTCTTTCCATTTAGAAAAAGCTTTCCCTACCCGAACTTACCCCCACTCGGATGACTCTAGAGCTAGCGGATCGATCCATTACTCGTCCTAAAGGAGTCGCCAAAGACGTCTTCATCAAAGTGGGGAGTTTTCACTTTCCTACCGACTTTGTTGTTGTTGATTTTGAAACCGATCCTCGGGTTCCCCTCATTCTCGGGAGATCCTTTTTGAGAACCGGTAGTGCTTTAATCGATGTGTAGGAAGGAGAGCTTATCTTAAGGGATGGAGATAAACGATTAATCTTTCATGTCTATAAGCATCCTTAAAAGCATGCAAATGAGTCAATTAATATGATTAATTTCATTGATGTTACATGCAAGGATAGTTTTGGAGAAGTATTAAGATTAAAGAAATTAAATCATCCCTCGAGTGGCAGTACCACTCCGCTTTCTAATTCTCATCCTAGTCTCATATCTTTTGAGACTAGCAATTCTCTTCTTAAGGAGTTCGCCGATGAACTCGTTCTTCTTGACCCATTTCCACCGGGAAATGAGGATGTTGATTTTGAAGCTGATCTTAGAGAAATTGAATTGTTGCTTAACCGTGATCCGTCAACAGATTTTTCACCTAAGATTACGTTTGATCCTAATCCCGAGAGGTTCACCGACGAGCCTGCTCTAGTTTGCTTACCTCCACCGGGAGATGACGACGATGACAAGGAAAATAATACACCTTTGAATGAACAAATTCCTCTGTCTTTTGTAATCACATCCGTCTTACCGACTATTAAGCCTGGGGACTCTCTCATAACGGGGGACGAGCACCTTAGCACTTTTCCTGAAAAGGAAATGGACGAATTCATAAAGTCTAGTGTTGAGGAAATTGTTCCAATCCCAAGTAAGTCCGAGGTTTCCTACAACAGTGACAAAGGATGTGATTTGCCTTTTTGTGATAATAAAATGATTTTCTCAAATCCTCTCTTTGGTTTTAATGATGATTTTACTTCTAGTAATGACAAGTCATTTCTTGAGAAGGATGTTCAAGAAGAAAATTTTCAAATTTATTCGAACTCTCTTTTTTGAATTTGATGACAATTACAACTCTAGTGACATTAATCCTCTCTTTAATGAGATATTAGAGGATGTCGAGAGCAAGGACACCAATGTTTCTAATTCTGATGAGCTAGTTTTACTTAACACACCTCTTTTCGATGAGGATGAGTGTTTCGACCCAGGAAGCGATATTGATGAGATCGATGCTTTTCTAGACGATTATAAAGACTCGGAGGGAGACGTTCTTAAGATTTTTAATAACACCACCCATAATCTCTCCCTTGAGGTGTTTTTTGATCATGAACCACAATGCTTTAAGGATGAACTTAAATTTGATAAATTAAAAAGAATGGTCAAAGTTTTTGACCTCGAGACCTGGGAGAAAACTCTTTCTCCATCATATGTGAAATTGTCCTCTAAGGATCACCATTATCTTTTATTCACAATTGTTATCCAAATCCTTCTTACTCATCTTGTGAACTTTCTTTTCTCCTTCGGGAGTGAGGACACCATTTTTGACCCTGGCATCTTTGCTTATATTTTCTATAAGCCGGTATTATCTCATCGGAGTGGAACTTTCATTTGCTTCGATGTTTATCTAAAAATATTGAATGAAAGTCCGATGGAGATTTGTTCTTCCACATGTTCCATCCCCATGGACAACTAAATGCGGGGATCGAGTCAAGCTATGTGACTCGGTTACCAAAAATAAAGCGCTTCGTGGGAGGCACCCCATGCTTATCCATTTTTCTTCTTTCTTATTTCTAATATGATGTGAAGAGGCTTGTACTCTTCCGATTCTTGTTGTTTGTGCTTGTGATTGTTTGTAGGATTGACCCAAAAATTTTGAAGACTCTTGTGTTTGGTGTTTTGTCCTGGTCCACTCGAGCTTCCTAGCCTTTGCTTGCCATTAGTTTGGGGAAATCCGATATCCTAGATTATTATTGACTAACATCTATCTTTTCGCATACTTGATAAACGGCTTAAGATTTTTTTCTCCATGCTCGGATTATGCATTCGAATTTTTGAGTTCTAGTATGGGGTTATAAGCCTTAGACTAGGAAACATTGAGGACAATGTTTAATTTTAGTATGGGGTAGTATATCTTCGATATGATCTTACCTACTTTTGCTCGTTGTTCTCACGTACCCCGTTTTCCCGAAAAAAAATTTAAAATTTTATATACATATGATAAAAAAAATGTGTAGAAAATGATGAAAAATATAAATTAGTTGATAAAAAATAATAAGTGTTTTGACACGAATGTAGGCTTTCCGTTGGTGAGAACAAAAGTAAATTTTGACCCGACCGGTTTTATATCTTAGATTTCTCCTTAACGTATATAGATTGAAATTTGCTAATCTTTTTTACAAGGAGCTATTAAAAGCAAGTCTAGCTTGAAAAAGTCAAGACTTTGCAAGTTCCCATAATTGATTTTAAATATGCAAAGATCGATTTATTAGGCTAAGTATTCACGAGTTTCTTTATTAGAAATTTTAAATTGTGAAGAACAAGAGATGATAGAGTAGATTATAAGTTTTGATGCTAAACGTAGAATAGTTGGATTTCTTTAAGGCTCATAAGTGATAATTGTGGCTTTTTCTCCCATTAGCCTGTTTCACCTTTATATAAAATTGTTTAATAAATAGAGTTGTGCGGTTTTTGGTTAATAATTAGTTCATAGAAGTTTTCTTTAATTCCTTTGTGATTAAGATAAAGTATAATCAAGAAGGAATACTTTTTTGCATTATATATGTATCACATTAATAAATATATTGTTTATCCCTTAAAGAGCTTTTATGGGTATATGGTAAGTAGGGAATATTAATAAGTGAACTTATAGCCTTATTCATTCCATAAAGAGCCTAAGGGTATATGGAATGGATATTGTTGCTTAATTTTTGTCTTGTTTGTATCCCTTAATGTGCCTTAGGCGGTTAGGTGCAAATCAAGATTGGTCCACTTTATTTCTTAAACAGTGCCTAAGGGTATATGACTATGATGGTGTTATGCTTTAAGTAAACCTAATAAAAGCCAAATTTTGGTCGCCTCGATGTAGATTATTTTGATGGAATTTGACTTATGAAAAGGGATAGGAAATAATTATTGCGTTTTTAAACCGTTACGCTTTATTTTGGAATTAAAAGTATCGAATATAAGGTATTAAAGAGCCCTTTCGGGTATATGCTTAAATAAAAATCTTAAGATACAAATTTAGGAATTGGGGAGGCGAAGTACATTTACACAATTAGCTTTTTTGAGTAGTGTTAGTCCATAAACAAGTAATTTACAATGATCTTGTTTTTAAGCTTGGCTTGGAGAAGCGAAAGTCGGGGACGATAAATTTATCTATTTGGACACTTTTTGTGCTTTTTGTTCCGTGATCCTCAAAGTTATCAATGAATAATAAAAGCAATACATTATGTCACACATGAATAAGTTGTAAGGTGTAAATTATGAAAATCATAAAAATGAAAAGATGTTTAAAAAAATGGGAAATCGGGGTGTTTTAAAACTTGTGATTTCTTAACTCTCCCCACAAAAGACTTTGCTACTTTTCAAAGGATTAGTTTGGGGAAGTTTTGGGGTATTTGGTTTTAGAGCATATAACATTGCGTGAGAACACGGCAATCACTTAGTTTGGGGAATTTTGATATGTGAGAAATCACATATCCATTTTATATCAAAAATTACCTTAAAAGGATGAAAATATGCAAAATTATATTGTATATGTGTATTTTGTCTTTTGTGAATGTGTAGGTATGGATATTTCAAGAATCATAAGAAAAGAGCCAAAAATTGGACAAAAACGAACACGAGACGGAATGAGTACACAAGAGTCAGATGTTTGTTAGCAAAAGGTCAACAAAAGTCAACCAAAGTCAACCTTAGTCAACTCACACGCAGACAAAAACTCTTGAAATTACAAAATGGCCTTTGAACGTTTAAATAATTTCACCAAAAGTCCCTAAACCAATAACACCGTTAGTCCTTTTATACTAAAAGACTAACGGTTGTTAAATATTTAACAAGCCCAAACCACCCTTTTGATATTAAAATCACCGAGCCCAATCCCAATTATAAGCCCAAGTCAACCCTTATTAGAACCGGGTCAAACGAAGCAAATAAAAGAAAAGGCGCGAAATGGAATTACTATTCATACTCCATCACCAAATTCACCATGCGTTAAATCAAATGGGTAAAACCTATTTCCCTTCACTCATCCTACGTGGAATAAAGATGCTAGTACCAAGCTCCATGTTGGCAAGCAAATACATCATCAAAGCCAATGATTGGCTCTCTCTGACACAAGGGATAACACGTGTACATCAAACAAACACACCAAATGAAGGATTTTACACTAAATTCAGTGCAAAAGAAGCACAAGGCTCCAAGAAGTTGGGATTGCCACGCTGGTAATCCGTGTGCCTCTTTTCAATCCAACAGCCTAAATTCAAGATGCAATGATTAGAAGAAATGGATGGCCAAGATTAAGTAGCAAAAGGGAGCGTCTAATGAGCCTCTCTTGCCTATAAAAAGGAGCTCAACCTCACTCACATATATATCGAGTTTTAGCATCTAGTTTTTTAGAGTAATTTTTAGTGTAGCTGTAGCTTAATAGTTTTAGCTTATTGTTCTTTTAAATAATGTAATTTTCTTTTTCAAAAGCATTGTAATCAGTTCATTTCATCAATAAAAAGTCTAGTTTCTTTATTGTCAATCTTTAATTCAGGATTTTACTTTAAAAACAATATTGTTAAATAAGCTCTCTACTATTCAAATAAGCTCAATAAGCTTTCTAATTTACTCGTAAGCTAGTTATACACTCAGTTAAGCTCTCAAAGCTTAACTGAGCTTTAAAATACTCAAATCCTCCCATCAAATTACCTCAGCTTTTTAATGGAAGGGAAGCCAGTTATGGAAGGGCTTCTAGGACCTTACCAGCTTATCATAAGATAAGTTGGAGCTTTGTTGATCAGCTCTTGGAGCATTTATTAAGCCTTGTTTATGCAAAAGCTTTTGTAAGTTCTATTTTCCTTTTTATAGCTTTAAAATTGCACTTTAGCTTAATACTTCTTATTACTTGCTTATTGCGGTTTAATAGAGCTTAATTCTGCTTATTATAGTTGTTAAATGCTTAATATATTTAATTGTTTTTATAAATCTTAGTTTTCATGTATTTGTCATAAAATAGTGTCAAAATACCAAAAATAGTAGCATAGTTTATTAGCTTATTGTTCTGGCTTATTTGATTATTGAAAATAGTTCATTAGGTCTGTTATTATCTTAGTAATATCTGGTATTTGAAGTTTGTGCTCTAAATCTCAATTTATAAGCTTAAAAATAATTTTGATCAATTTAAAGGAGTGTTTGGTTAAAGGTAGTACTAACATAAGTTAGTACTGTCCATGTCCATTTGGTCCCTTGAATTGATTTTAAAATTCAAATTTAGGTTTATAAAGTTAAGATTTAAGGTCTTTGTTTGGTTTATTCAAGTTTAAATCAAGTTTGTTAGTAGTTGTTATAATCTGTGAGCAAAAGCTCAGTTTCATAATCATTTGAAGCTCAAATCCTTTCTAGCTGATTTCATTGTTCTACTTACTCTAGTTTTGGTCTTTAAAAGATGTTTAAATCAAGTTTTTAAGTCTGCATTATTTGTTTTGAACTTTTGGAAATTTTTGTGTCAAATGCATTAGCAAAGATAAAAGGCCTTGAGGCCATTTTCAAGCTCCAAATTCAGCAAGTTAAAGTTTAAGTTAGCTTTTAATTTTTAATGCACAAGTAGTTTTTAGGCCAATCTAGGTCTGTTAGTGCTTAATTTGTTGTTAAAATCTGTTTTTAGACTGCAAATCAGCACTTTGTCTTCTTCATTAAATTTTGAAAAACTAAAAAATATAGTTAGTTTGCCTGCAACACCTTTTTCCATTAGCATTTTCTTTGTGAATTTGATTTTCAAACTAATTTTTAATTGTTGTTTTAAGTAGCTTATAGTGCATGCTTTCTAGTAGTATAAGTCTTATAGCCATAAGGTTCTAATTGCTAGCTTAAAATTAAGCTCAAAGTTGCCTTGATTGCCTGTTTTCAAACAGTTTTCACCAAAGTGCTTAATTTGATTTTCCAGCTTATGGCTTATTGTTTTAGCTTAGATTTGATTCAGACTTGCTTATTAGGTCAGTAGTAGGGTAGTTATAGCTTAATTTGCCTAGGTTTTAGCTTATTTTAGCTTAATTGTTTTCTTAAGTTTTGCTAAAAAAACAAAAAGAGTTAAGTGTTGTCTGTCTGTCTTTTAAGCCTTTTTCCAGCTTATTAAGTAGTTTTTATAAAAAGTTGTTTTAGCAAAAATTGTTAGTTTTTAGCTGTTTTATAAGTTAGTTTTAAAAGTTTTGAAAAATAAAAAAAATTACAAAAAGGAAGGCCACAGATTCGAACCTGTGACCTCCCCCTTATAAACCAATGCCTCACAACACACACTCTAAACCATTAGCGCCCTTAGGACTTTTGTGTTAGATATTGAAAACAAATTGCTTTTATCATCTTTTTGAGTTCTTTTTAAAATAAGCTTCGAGTGTTTTTCTGCTTTTTCTTTGCTTATTGAGTTTAGATTTTTAGGTTTTTATATTTTTCTTGCATTCTTTGCATCCTCAGCAATTTTTAGTAATTTTCCAGTATTTTTGATTCAAACTTTTATATTTTTTGTGAATTAATTTAGTTTTAAAACTTTAAAAAATCATAAAAAATAGAAAAATAATCAAAAAAATAAAATTCTTTTTTATAAAATTTTCTTTTATCATCTTTTAGGTTTAGAAATTAAAATTGCTTTCGTAGGTCCTAAATTTGATATACTAGCTTGTTAGTCGCGTTTTCTTAAATTCCCGTTAACGTTTTTGTGCAATTTTCTTGTAATTAATTTTTATATGCCTTTATTTGCCCACTAGTAGGATTTAGTTTAAATTTGCGTTTGTAGGTCTTTAATTTGATTTTTCTTTTATTCCCGTTAATGTTCTTAAGTTTTAATTGCTTAATTGATTAGTTGTTAACTTTCTTTTGCTTATTTTATGTGCTTTCAATTGTAGAAATAGAAAATCATTTCAATAAACTTTGAAACCAATTCAAATCGTTGTCCAAATAAAAACGGAGTCTCAATTCATAATTCTTGGGGTATAAACGACCCGGTGAACACTTACCGGTTAAACGTACGATATTTTTTGTAGATTTTTACTTTTAATCTTTGTCCTCAAGGATTTCTAGTAAATTTATTATACTTACATATTATATACGTGTATCAGAGTCTGATAAGCTTACGTTTCAAAAAGGTCATTTTTCTCCACAGTGGAGGTTTCTCATTCATACTATCCTCTACTATTTAAGCCCTAAGAAAACCTCTTGGGAGCAGTTTAGTAGTAACATAGCTATTGCTATCAAATTCCTGGCAACAAACAGAACTTTTAACTTTTCAAAATTCATTTTTGATGCCATGGTAAAGAACATAGAAATCCCACACAAGTTTCTGATGTACCCAAGATTCATCCAAATCTGCTTAAATATGCAAAGGAGACTCCTTCAACCCCATACAAGAACATATACTACTCCTACCCTTAAAGAGAAGGTCTTTAGTAATATGAAAAGGGTTTCAAGGGGTTATTCTGGGGTACCCATTCCTTTATTTCCTACTATGCTCAATGCACCTACAACTTCTCCATCTAGAATCACATCTTCACCATTCCTATCACTAGAACCTTCACCACATCATACACCAACTACTGCCCCATCTACCTGTCAACCACCACACTCTCAACCCTCACCTAATGTAGAGGAGGCTACTCTAACACCCCATGAATCACCTCTCCATAGTGTTCACTCACTTTGATGTGATGAGGGTAGCTTATCACTAAATGAATTGACGGTTTTATGTACCACTCTCTCCAAGAAAGTTGAAGATTTAGAATCTGATTTGAAGCAAATAAAGAAGACATATAGTACTGCTCTTACCAAGCTCATCCTTAGAGTGAAGAAACTGGAAAAGACTGTTAAGACATTCAAATCCAGGAGAAGAGCAAGGATTATTGCTTCTGAAGATGAAGATGCTCTAGAGGATTCTTTCAAACAGGGGAGGAAGATCTCTGATATTGATGAAGATCTAAATATCTCTCTGGTACAAGATGAAGAAATGACTTGGTTTCAGGATGCAGATGCAGAGGTTCAAGAAGATACGAATATTCAGATAAGGTTGTGGAAGATCAAGGTAGTGGAGAGAAGGGTGAAAAAGAAGTTACTACTCCTGTAAATTTTCAAACTTACATCAGAAGAAAAAGAAGAGTTAGTACTGGCAGTGGTGGAGTTAGTACTGCCAATAGACTAGATAGTACTGATGATGTTAGTACTGCCAGTGAAATAGGTAGTACTGCTGCTGAGAAGAAAAAGGATAAAGGTAAAGCAACTATGACAGAGCCTGAGCCTGAGAAGAAGTCTAAGAAGCAACTAGAACAAGAAAGACTTGATTTTGAAGAAGCTGTTAGACTGCAAGAATAGCAAGAAAGGATTGATGAAGATAAAAGACAACAAATTGCAAGGGATGAAGAAATAGCTAAACAGTTACAAGAAAATATTCACAGAGCTAGCCAAGAACAAGAGAAGCAAAGAGTTGTAACTAAAGCTGATCCAACTAAAGTTATTGATTCGAGTGATCCCTCTGTGATAAGGTATCATGTACAACTAAATAGACCTAGATCTGTGACTGAAGTGAGGACAAATATGTACAAATACTTGTGTAATCGGGCAAGATACAAGATGAGAAATTTCAAGGGAATGACTTATGATGACATTAGGCCAATATTTGAAAAGGTATGGGATCAAGTACATGAGTTTGTGCCTATGGATTATGAGTTAGAAATTCCAAGATTAAAAAGAGCAGGTCAAGAAGTTCAAGAGGAACCTGCTAAAAGACAGAGAACTAAAGAAATTTCAAATTCAGTTCAAGAGCAGACAGATGAAGAACCAAAAATAGATGAATTATCTCAAGAACAACTAAGTCAAATGATAATTATAGTTCCAAAAGAAGGGATGCATGTTGAAGCCCTACAAACCAAATACCCAATAATTGGATGGGAAGTTTACTCTAAAGACAATATGCAATTTTGGAGAATCATCAGCGTAGGAGATCACATAGAGGTATATTAGGTTTTTGAAGACATGATTAAGAATTTTGACAGGGAAGATCTGCTTAACTTATGGAGTCTTGTTCAAGAAAGATTCAACTCACCAGGACTTACTGAAGATAAAGAGAAAGAATTATATATTGAAATGAAGATGTTGTTTGATCCAGATGAAGAAAATCTTTTAGAACTTCAGAGATATATACATGATCCTTTGAAATGGTGGATATATGATACATATGCTGTCCATTATGTGTCTACAGATAGAGGACAAGATATATTCATGCTGATTGAAAAATATTATCCACTAACAAAGGGACTTGCAACCTTGATTCTGTGTAACAAGCTAAGAATGGATCATCATTCAGAGATGGCAGATGAGCTTTTGACAAAAATCTTCAATATTGCAAATAGGCCAAGGCAGTAGAAAAGTGTTTGAAAGAATCCTTAGTAGAAGACTAGAAGATTTAATCCAGAAGAAACTTGAGATTTGAGGATAAATCACAAGTTTAGGGGAGGATTGTTGGGAATAAATCTTCATAAGTTAGTATTTCTAGTTCAAGAACTTAGTACTGCTCTGAATATAACTAATAGTACTAACTAGGTTAGTACTGCCAGTACTAAACTTAGTACTGCTAGTGTTAGTTTGTACTGCTAGAAGAAAGTTAATATGGTTGAAGACTTAAGACTGTCAGAAGAAGACTTTAGGATAAACACATATGAGAAGATATATATGGATGTAATCTTAGTGTATATCTTATAAAGTTAGGAAGATACGTAAATGTTTAGAATGATAGAAGATATGCTAAGATTTGTAGTTATCTTGTAAACGACTCATTGGTGTATAAAAGGAGGTCCTAGGTTAAGGTTTTAGATATACTTCAATATACTTCAATACTTTTGAGAATAAGTTTTGCATGCTTCAAGGTTGTAAACCCTAGTACTAGTTAAGAGTACTCGTATTATTGATCTAATAATATTGAAGCTTTTGATTATATTCATTGTTCATTCTACTGCATTACAAGGTTACTGTTCCATTGATATTACTTCTAGAGTATTAAGGTGTAGATTCCGCATACACTTTAATATACACACAAAGTCTCTATAATTGTTATTTTGGATTTATCCATGGTAACATACTCTTTACAAGGTAAATAATCGATCAAGGTTTGGGATCAACATCACCTTATGCCTCGGGTCCAAGGTCTGACCAAGCATACTCGAATTAAGTCGACCAAGCAAGAACGAGCAAAAATCGCCAGAGGTTTGACTAGTGAGCAAAATTCGCCATGGGTTGGAATGACCCTAAGGTCTGACCAAAGAGGCCAAGCCAAATGCACGTGTTCTTAGTTGGCTGGCATAGACTTAAAATTTAACATATAGGGGTATACACATAAAGTGACAAAATGGCGTGTACAAAGAAGCATGCAAACAACTTTGTAGCACTAATTTTTAAAAAACTTTAATAATGACATTGTAGTGACATGACATGGTTCACGGTAACTCCAATCGAATGCACAAAGAAGCGAAGAATCAGGTTAGCGGGAAGCGTATTCAAAACCTGAGTTCTTTAGGAATGTTGACCACTCCGCCCTAAACTTCTCTTATAGTTTGTTCTAGTGGATGAGCCGTACTTCTCATGATTCCATAGCGTCTAGTTTTTAAATTCATGAAAAACATGTTTCATAGTTTTAGGTCTTTTAATGTTATAAAACATATTTTCCACAAAACACATAGCAGGTCACAATGAATATGTTTTAGGTGTATAGAATTAAAGACCGGTTTAATGTCATCTTTATTATTATTAGTCCGTATTCCATTTGTTTAGGCATGTAAACATGTAAACTAGTAAACAAATAAGCATGTAGGAACATAATAAACAAGATAACATTAAATAAAACAAGTAACAAGTAATAATTCGAGTTCTCTACAAGTCTTTCCCAATTGGAGAACCATAAGACCCTCACTAGGTTTTCATCAAGTGCCTAGATCGCCTCATTCATCACAAATTAATGTGATTGAGTAGGTCTTATAACCATAATTTAGGAAACAAATCAAACTAATCAATTTAAAAGATCTATTTTCCCAAAAATTAAAAATATTTAGTATCCAAAAATAAAATATTTACAAGATCTTTTAAATAATTAGGAAGATTTTTAAAATCCTAAATAAACAAATTAAAAGCAGAAACAAATATAGCTAAATTAACAATTAATTATATTCCTCTTTTAATTCTCTATTAACTTTTAATCATTAACTTGCAAGATCTAGCAATTTTCTTTATTAATTTATGGTAAAGATTTGCATATCTTTATCATATTTACAATAAAACAATAATAAAGAAAAATAATCGCAGAATAATAATAATAAAAATCAAATCTAGGCGTATAACAAGGCGTAAAATTCGATTTTTAAGCGTGTAACCTTAGATGCCAAAATGAATTGACTCGTGATGCCACTGTTGGGATTTATTAAATCTAGCTAACCAATTTAGCCATGAGTGCGCAGCGGATGGATCTAGTTATGACAAGTAGGTTAACACATATTAAATAAGGAAAGCTTACCTTTTGCGATTATTCTTGAATACAAAAGCCTCTAAAACAAACGCCTCTACGGTTGCTCACACAATCATGTCAACCAAGTATGTAAGAATTGCTAGTCTTATCTTCACGAACATGCACCAAGTGTAATACCAAAAACCAAACGCACGCCTTGCGTTCCTTTTTGAAGTCGAACCAAACAAACAAACCCTTAATAAAGGTTTATATCAAAAACCCTAGTTCGTCACCTTGGAGGAATCACCAAACAACCACCACGCGTACCTTGAATCGTTAAGAAAGGAGATCAAGCGAAAACGGAAAACCAAAACCCTAAAAGGGTTTTTGGTCGATTTTGGTTAAGGGGAGAGAACCGAAAATCCCTTAGGGATTTTGGTTGAGGGTTTTTAGGTGAGGGGAGAAAGCACCAAAATTCTTAGGTGATTAGGGAATGAATGAATAAAGAATGAAGGATAGGAGGTGTGTTTATATAGGCACCCCAACACTCTAATTCTTGTAGGACAAGATTAGTATAATTCCTATAATTAAAACAAATCTTTCCCCTTCTTTTTTCTCCTCTTCCAACCGAACAAACACCCCTCTAGATCCTTCATGGGTTTCGGCCAAACAAGGGGTTCCCACAAGGTTCGGGTTTTGTCTAGTTTAGTCCTTGGTTCTATATTTAGAATGTATATTAAATTAATTAAACACGTAACTAATTTAATGACTATTTAAATATAAATCATGAAGTAAACATACTCTTCGTGTATTAACGTGTGTGCCCCCAATAGGCTCACGTATTTCTAATCGTATTTAGCAAAACCAACTACCATTTTCCAACAATATGATGAATTTTATCATACAAATAGAAAAATAACTCGAACTTCCCGTTCTTGGAAACAAGCTGGTCACCGGACATTAAAAGGCAGTCGAGCTTGATCGTTGAAAACGTGTCGGGTAGGGGACAAAATCTGACAGTGTAAACAGCATCCCTGCAGCTATAGATGCCAAAATCATTAGTCTCATAGGTAACTGTTTTCAGGTAGGCAGATTCGAACAACCGACCATATTTTGACACGCTGCATGATATCGTTGTTTCGATTGAGTTCAAGAAATAGTACTCGGGTGAACCATAGAACTGGCAAGCACTCTTACACCCTCCTCTACCCTCCAACTGCTGGCAGACACCGTTGATTCAAGTTGTTAACGCATCCCATGATCAGACAACTATCCCCACGGCTCGGCTCAATAGTCATTGGTAAGATAAAGCCTTTCATGAGGCTAACATTATAGAAGTGGTCACCAGTGGTCACATCGAGCTCTAAAATCATAACAGGGTTCGTGTAATTTCTTTCATTGCATTCCATTTCACCGCCATAATCACATGTGGCACATGACCCGTGACCAGACACATTGAATGTACAACTAGTCCTGCCCCAGATTGTACCAGACCAGTTACCAAGAATTTCAAAGAACTGACGAGCACCCTTTTTTAGCTCAAACCCGCTGACATTGAGGACCGGTCTGCCTAAGATTCCAGGCCAAACTGTGAAGCCACAATCATTGATCTTATTTGTTTAAATTGGCACCAACTTTTGCAACAATATTAATTTTGTATTGTTGATCTTATTTGTTTGAATTGGCACCAACTTTTGCAACAATATTAGTTTTGTATTGTTGATCTTGTTTGTTTAATTGATGCTTTTTTCGTTCTTATCAGTTCCATTTGCTTTTTCTTATTTTAAGTTGTTCCTCTACTGCTTTACATCAATTTCATAATGATTTAGTATTATATTGATAGTGCAGAGTGGTGACATTCCATTGATTAAGGGTGAAAAAGGGGTTATGGGTTGAATTAAATTAAAAAAAATCAGAAACCTATAACTGACCACCTCTAGAATGTCGAGAACCAATCAATAACTTTCATACTCCCTCCGTCCCAAAATTACTATCCTCATTTCCATTTGGGAATGTCGTAAAATAATAGTCCTTTTTTGTGTAAATCAATCAAAAAAGAGTTCAGTGGGTGGGAATGATATTTGATTGGCTGAAGAGTGTAGTGATCCCACTTTTTTCTTAAACTATGTGTTTTTTGTCTCAATAGTTTTGGTATGGATAGAGTAACTAATAAACTGAGTGGTCCGTCTTGTGCTAGCCTTTATAGTTAATCATATATTATTTCAATAAGAACCAAATACTACCTGTACATAAGCAACTACATTCATACTGATTCGATGATAATATATATATATATAATATATAAGCAAACACTCAACCAATTACCTTTGCACAAGGAATGGTTAAAAGTTCACCAAAATAAAATATATATGTGACCGGAAGTATGAGTTCCCGGGTCGTTTTGTCCCAACGAGGCTTAAATGGAAAATCGAATGACGGATTGATGATTGATGTTTGAATATGACAAAGGTATGATTGGTTTTCTATTTCTACAAGTTAAATATGCAAAAACGATTAAATAAA
Source organism: Tanacetum coccineum (assembly GCA_026074375.1). Taxonomy (NCBI): domain Eukaryota; kingdom Viridiplantae; phylum Streptophyta; class Magnoliopsida; order Asterales; family Asteraceae; genus Tanacetum; species Tanacetum coccineum. The sequence continues at coordinate 6,372 of BQNB010097753.1, read as the reverse complement.
ACCTAAAAACGAGAGCTATATAACTTAAAACCTAAAACGGGCATATAAAACGAGGGCTAAAAACCTAAATTTTTTATAAAAATTACACTAAGTGGAGAAAAAGTGCAGAAATTTAACAAAATTAAAAAAATAAAAACAAAAACAGACAAAACACGAGCACAAGAATGAAAGAGCGTGAAAAGCCGAGGCCAAAGGTGTGCATTTATCAAGGAAAATCCAAGACAAACCCGTAAACCCTAAAATTCCCAAAACCGTCAAAATAAATAACACTGTTAGTCCTTAAAACATCAAACGACATACCGGTCAAATACAATGTATTTTTGGTACGTTTTTAGTCTTTTAAGTCCGTTTTTAATAGAAAATGGTATGTGTAATTAAGCACATACCACATACCCTCTCAACCATCCATAGCCGTGATAGTCATATTGTTTACATAATTGTCTTGAGGTTTGAAGGAAAAATTACAATCATTGAGCAATTCTTACCTCCTCGTCCTTGGTATGTGCCATTTTACACATACCTTTTACCATAAAAAATGAACCCAAAAAGACCAAAAACATAGAAAAATGCATTGTATATGTGTGTTTTTGTGTTTGTGTATGTGCAGGTACCGGATATCAAGAAAAGGACAAAATAAAAACAAAAACAGACAAAACACGAGCATGAGAATGAAAGAGCGTGAAAAGCCAAGGCCAAAGGTGTGTATTTATCGAGGAAAATCCAAGACAAACTCGTAAACCCTAAAATTATCAAAACCGTCAAAATAAATAACATCGTTAGTCCTTAAAACATCAAAAGGACTAACGGTCGTTAATTTTTACACCACAAACCAAATGATTGTTAAGCTAAGACTTAACAGCCGTTAAGTGTTATATAATACTTTCACAAAACCCAAAATCCCCATTTCGCCCAAAATCAATATTTAATAAAACCAAGGCCCAAATTCCTTTATACGAGTCCATGTCAAACAATTATATAACCCGGGTCAACACCCTAGTCAACACCTCCAAATCGAATTAATGTTCATCCTCTTCACCATTCCCTCCTATTTTCACACACACATGCGCAGGGTAAAAACATCTCACCCCAATCACACCCACTCACACGCTCCCTTCTAGAATCTGGCACCCTCTGACACTAAGGAATGCCATGCTGGCAATCCGTGTGAGAACAATGATTGGTGATATGACATTTTTAAAGAATCAATTGCTAAGATTGAATTAAACAAACACAAGGGCAAATGGAAGGTTGTGATCAAGGCTACCCTCTCACACAAGAAACACACAAGAGCTTAAGACCCTCTCTCATTCGCCTATAAATTGGAGGAAAAATCACACAGTGAAGGCAACGAGGAGTAGGAGTAGAGTAGGGTAGAATAGCTAATTTTTAGCTTATTTGTTTTTTCTTAATGTAAATTTTTCCTTTAAAAGCCATGTAATCTTCTCCTTATTAATAAAATTGCATTTTACTTTAAAATTGTGTTTTACTTTTATGAGAATTTTGCTAAATATGATAATAAACTTTAAATAAGCTCAATAAGCTCTGAATAAGCTGTTTGTTGTTCACTTATACTCTTTAAGCTCAAATAAGCATCCACAAAGCTTATTTGAGCTAATTTGATTGGTTATTAAGCTTGGAAAAAGGAAATAAGCATTGGATGATAAGTTGGCCTTGGATGAGCTTATGGGTGCTTAGATTTGCTTATATATAAGTTGGGTAGGTTTTTAGAGCTTATTAGGTGCTAAATTATCCCTGTTTAGCTGGGATCAAAGGTTCTAATTCTCTTTTAATTTTTAAGCTCAATTTACTATTTTGCTTATTATTGCTTATTCAGTGCTTATTAATGGTTAATTGTGCTTATTTTGTTTAGATATAGCCTATTATGTTTAGATCATAGTTTATAATAGTCTAGTTTAGATTTGTCTTGAATCTGTCCTCATTTTAGTGCAATTATCATATTAGTGTAGCTTATAGTTTAGAGCTTAATTCCTGTTAAATTTTTGCTTATTTTAAATTCATTTGCTTAGTTAGTAACCTGTTTTTATAAGACTTAGTTTAATTCACACTTTTGTTGCTTTAAAATGGCAAATCAATTTCTTATGGAGTGTTTGGCATAAGACTCAAAATGGGTCAATTTAGGATAAAAATGGCTTTTGTCTTAAAAGTCAGTTTTAACTAGCTTATAATAAGTTTTATTGTCAGTTGTTTTAAATTTTAAAAGTCTAAATCTCAAAAAATTAGGATTGTTAAGAACATTAGTTGAATCTGTGGTCATTATGTCTAATAACTTAGCTGATTTGATTAGATTTTGTTTAAGTATTGATTGGTATCATTTTTACTCTTGTTTGGATTCTTTGATGCAGTAGCAAGTAGTTTTTGGTAGTGTTCAATTTCTTTTGAATTTAGTCTGTCTTAAGTTTCATGTTTCAAGGTTTTGAAAGTCAAATTTTCATGAGATTAATTAGATAAGTTAGAGTTTGAGTTAAGATCTGAATTTGAGTAATCAAGCTCTTTGAACATTGAGATTGATTTGTTTCAGCTTATTTTCATATTTAGACTTCATTAGGTAGCTTTAATCTAGGACTGCATTTGCTTATTTTGCCTTTTAAATATAAAAAGCCAAAAATAAAGGGTTGTCTGCCTTTTTTTTCAAATATTAATTTCTAGCTTATTTTATATTAAATTTAGCTTAATTTTTGTTTGATTTAGCTTATTGAGTCAAGTAGTTGCATTGTTTTAAGTTTCTAAACCTTTTTAGTTTATTTTGTCTTAATTTTAAGCTGTTAAGTTTTCATAGAAAATCAAAAAGCCAAAAATAGTGTTAGATTGTCAGTTTTTAAATCTTCTTTTTCTAGCTTATTTATAAGCCAATTTTCTTAAAATTTGTTTCAATGAATTCTTTAGAGGCCAAACTCTATCTGTTTTTGGACTGCACCCTTTCACAAGAGCTTAATAGGTTTCAATTTAAGCTCAAAAGTGAGCATTTGTCCCTTTGAAACTGCTAGTTTGAGTCTAATAAGCTTTTAGCTTTTATGAGCTTTTAAGCTCATTCTTTTAGTCAATCCTTGTCACGTTTGCTTATTTAGTCTAGGATAGGGTCTGCTTCTAGCTTAGTAGGTTCCTTGTTGCTTATTTTGTCCTAAATGTTAAAACTGTTCTTTCTATTTTCCATTTTTCGTGCTTTATTTCTTAAAGTGCTTTAAATGCTTTTATTGTTTACTTGTTTTTACATGTTTTATTCGTTTTCATTAGTACAATTAGAAATCAAAATCTAAAATCTTTGAAACCATTTAAATCACGCGATCACGAACTTAACCGAATTTCAATTTGCACCTCGTCTGGATACGACCCGGAAGGTTTTGGATTTTACTTTGGATAAAAGTAATCTTCTAGAATTTTCGCGGAATACTTACTATACTATTATTGATATTATCCTTATACTATATAATACGTATACGTATTTGGAGACGGATCAAATTTCTGGCGCCGCTGCCGGGGAGGTGTGTAACGATTATCGTGTTAACGTTTGAAGATTAGTGTTTTGAAGACCCTTCCTTGTGAAGTTATCGTTTTTCAAATTGTAAATATTTTTTTTTATTATAAAACCATAAGAATACAAAAATATTTTACAATTCTATTCTTATTTTCTTTTATTTTACTATTAAAAATAACCGTTTGTTAATTGTCGTATCGGCTCACCTCTAGATTACGAGCTATAAGAGAGGTATAAGGCGGGTTGATCCAACGATCTTCGACCCTAAAGGAGAAGGGTTTTTAATAAGCTTCGCGCTGACCAGCTCCTCCGCTTCTTTGTGAGTAATTTAGAGAGTTACCGTACACTTTTGATTTATCGGTCCCAAAAATATTTTCTCTTTGTTTTTAAAATACATAAAAACCCAAAAATATTCTCCGTAACCTCAAATCCGTTTAATTCTTTCTTCTTATCCTCTAAATTGTTTAATTCTAATGACGTCATATTACCAACCTAGTTGCTACGGGTGTGGAGGTCCTTTAGACGGTTTGGTTTGTCGACAATGTAATTGCGAAATGTGTGGAAATATGCGTTATGGAGGAATTTGTTTTCATTGTAAGTATGATACAAATCTGAATTCTCTCAATTTTTCCGACTACCCTCCACAACCCCAGTACGAAACGAATATTTATGAGTTATGTGGAAACGATGCTCATTATGGTTACGATTGTCCACCTCAAGTTTCGTTTGTTTACAATCAGAACCCGTGTTTCGATCAAAACTTCGATAATAATTTTCCACTAACTTCACCAAAATTTTCACAACAAAATCTTGTTTGTGAAAACTACGGGGGTCCGCATGAAACTTTTCAGTGTCAACCGATGAACCAAAATTTCAATTATTATAATTCTTTCAGTTTTGACCAATATCAACCCCCGTAGTTGCCCGTCATTCATCAATTTCCTCAAGAAATTGTCGGTAAAGAAAATTTTCAAGCCAGTGAAAACTTAATGAAAACTATTCAAACCTTTTTAAAGAACATTTTGATCTTATACCTCCATGAAAAAAAACCAATGGCCTCTATTGTTTAGTGAGGATAATTTATTAAAATTAAAGCAAGCTATTGAAGATGACTAAAATCAACTGAGATATACAAGAATTAATGCTTAAACTTCTTAACGATTTAAAAATTTGTGATGGAATCCTGCTGAAACAAGAAGAGCAAGCAGTTCAGAAAGAGCAGGAGGAGCAGGCAGCTCAAAGTTTTCTTCTAAATTGGAATTTTCCTATGGTTGATGATGATGAGTATACTATTTTATATAGATCGACTAAAGCAATCACACCCGACTTACCAACCGAGGAACCCGATAACTCTCTAAGTATGGGGGACGAGCATCTTAGCACTATTCCGGAAACGGAATCGGACGAAGTAATAAAGTCTAGTGTTGAGAACCTTGTCCCAATCCCAAGTGAGTCCAAGGGTATTTCCGACGATATTTGTGATGTGCCGTTTTGTGATAATGATCATTTTGATGCCGAATTTGGACTTATTGACTCTTTGCTTAGTCGAGATATTTCGATCACATCTCCTAAGATTGATTTTCTTCCCGAGGAGTTCGCCGGTGAACTCGATCTTATTGATCCAATTCTACCGGGAATTGATGAAGACGATTTTGATGAAGGAGAAGGAGCGATTGATATTCTTCAAATCGAGGACGAAATTCTTCGTGAGAAATTATTAAATGTCAATCTTCTTATTGATAAGATCGAAGCATTGAATCTTACTCCTTCTATTCCTTTTGTGCTCAAATATCCCTCCTCTTCTCCTATTCCCGTTGTGGATAGTGACTTTCTTATAGAGGAGGTTGATACATTTCTTGTTTCAGAAGACTCGATACCACCGGGTATTGAGAGTGATTTTGACTCGGAAGGGGATATTATTTTTCTTAACAATGATCCTATTCCCGAGTATGAGCGTTTTACCTTCGACATTGAGCCCGATACGGCCGTGATAAACAATTTTGACGAGCTTAATGAAGACGAATGTTTTAACCCAGGGGGAGGTGATATTGTTTTTTCCCCAAATGTTGAAGATGACGATTCCTTCACATTTTTCATTCGGACTTTTCTCCCGTTTTTTACCTACCCTGAGGATTCTCTTTTACTTCTCTCCACCGGGAGTGAAGACACCATTTTTGACCCCGGCATCTCCACTTAAAACCGGTGGCATCTCATCGGGATGGAACTTTCATGTGCTTTAATGTTTATCCAAACATTAATGAAAGCCCGATTGAGATTTTCTCTTCCATTTGCTCCCCCATGGACAACTTAATTCGGGGTCGAGTCAAGCTTGTGACTCGGTTAACAAAAACAAGCGTTTCTATCTTCTTTCTAACAATTGATGTGAGGGGGCTCGCCTCTTCCTTTCTCGTGTTTCGTGTTTTGTGGTTTTTTGTCCAGGATTGCCCGGATTTTGAAGACTCTCGTGCTCGGTGTTTTGTCCATCGTTCACTCGCTCTTCAAATCCTTAGCATGCTTATATTAGGAATCCGATATCCTAAATCTTATCGACTAACGTTTATCTATTAGCATACTTAATAAACGGCTTTAGATTTGCGTAGAGACCCCTTTATATCAAGATTATGCATTGAAATTAGTATGGGGGTATCAATCTCACATTGAGGACAATGTGTAGTTTTAGTATGGGGGAAATCTATCGATTTGAATATACATGCGGCCGTTGTTCTCACGTAGCCCGTTTTCCACCAAAAATATGTGATTTGTGTGAAAATAGCAAAATTTTAAAAAAAATTTGCATGATAAAAAAAATGTTAAATGTTGGAATAAAGTTATGAAATAAGTGTTGTAACACAAATAAAGGTGAGAACAAGAAATAAATT